>JARBWK010000010.1:72996548-73017105 GCA_030556195.1 Anolis apletophallus
TTTGTTTCTTTTCGCAGTGGCTCAATGGCAGAGTCAGAGGCCAACTCACGAATGGCACTATCCGTCGAGGCACTTAGAGGACTGGGATTTTGAGGATATGAGGCAGGGAGGGCTGGCTCATAGAATGAGAGAGCCCAGTCCCTGTGGAAGTTATAGACTGCTCGAAAAGAGCAGCTTTAAGTCTGGAATCTCTGCTCTTTAGAGCTCTAGCAGAAAAAGACCTGCAAATCTTGCAAGTCTGGGGAATATGAGTTTCTCCCAAACAGAGGAGACATTTTGCATGTTTATCCTCTTGGGGCAAAGTTGCTCCACAATCTGAGCACTTTTTAAAAGAGAGGGAAGACATCTTATCTGATAGTCGAGGCAATCCGTGGTCTTTAGCAAGGAGCTAGCAGTCGGAGATCCTTTCGCTGGCTAGGCGGAAAAGGAACGGAAGAGGTAGCTCAATCCGGGGGATGAGGGGGAGTGGGAGGGGCTTATGTAAATCTTTAATTTTAGCTAGTATGTCCGAGATTCTGGCGCATGCGCGGGAGTAAACCCATTTGTGTGCATTTCACAGACCACACGAAGAAGAAACAGGAGAACTGTGCAAGTAGTTAAATGTGGCAAGGCATTGGGAGAGAAGGTGAACATACTTATAAAAACATATTTGCAAATAGTTAAATTAGTCCTAGCAATTCTGAATAAATTCAGTGAACTTCCAAAAATAAACTAGTATACCAAAGTATTCTAAAAGAACATCAGCAAAGGCGATGGAAATGGCAACTGAAATACAAGTTCTGGAAAAATGACAACTTATCTCTTCCCACTTGAGTATGAAGGAAGACCATGAAGAACACTGGCAACCTCAAGGTGGTGAAATACAAAGACAAGACAGTGCACACATAAACAGCCTTCCATATGTATTGAAGTTTTGGCTGGGAACATATGTGTTAATGAGTTCTATGAATATCTATTTGCAATTATGCATATCTTATATATTTTAAAAGAAAATCTACGTACATTAAGTGGCACACATCTGTATGAAGTACAGCTGAAAAGTAATGAGACTGGCAACACTGTGCATGAACTGACAACGATGTTACTCCCACTTTACATAGCAGTTAGGTAACCCCTGCCATAAACTCAGTACTCGTTTGAACAATAAAGTTGTCATGCAATTGTTGAGAGCATCTGTTGTTAAGTTGTGTTTGAGGGGTGAATTACGAATTGGACAACAAAAATGAAATTGTTCCAAAAACCCTCACAATTGAGCAATAAGCCTAAAGGAGGGATGTGTGTGTTGATCTTCTGAATCGTCTTGAGAGGGAGCCAGAATTCTTCATACATGTGATCACAGGTGATAAATAATGGATTTTCGAGTACAACCCAAACACCAAATGCCAAAGTTGGGAGAGGCACACTGCAAACTCTCCCCATCTCAAGAAATCGAGAATGAGAAATTAATGTGTATTAATGTATATCTTTATAACTGTTGCAAAATCACTAATAAACATTATTATAAAGAGAATGAGAAAATAAAAAAGCAAAGGGCTCATTTGTTTTTTGACAGTCAGGGAATCATCCACAAGGAATTTGTGTCTCCCAAGACAAAGTGTCAATCACAGTTTTCATCAGGTAATCTTTGAAAGACTCAGGAAGAGGGTGACATATGCGTGACCAGGCACTGCATGCACTTGGATGCTGCAACACAACAATGTCCCGTGACAGACAGCAGTCTACATAAATGAATGTTTGGCAGAAGAAAGCATTCCTGTGGTTCTCCAGCCCCCTATTCACTAGATCTTAGTTCCTATAACTTCTTTTTATTTCTCAAGCTCAAAAACCACCTGAAAGGGCAACATGTTTGTACTTTGGATAATACCCAGAAGAGCATAATCAATCAACTGAAACCCATTCCAAAAGAAGCCTTCCACCATTGCTCCGAACAATGAAAACATCTCCATTACTGTATAGCTGCCCAAGGTAACTACTTTGAAGGGGATAACCATGGTTAAGCGAAAATCTAATTATTTTTCTACAGGACCTCATACAGATTACAGCAAATATAAGAAGGATGTGGTAGAGTTGATGGACCATGAAGTATGCCTTAGTTGTATTATTACATCTACAAGTCTGATTACAGAGCATGAAAATGCATTAGAGCAGGGCTGTCCAACTTCTACCGGACCTTGGGCCGGAATTCCAGTCACTGATCACCTGGGGGGCCAAGCCCCCGGCTCCGCCCCCTCCCCGCCCCCGGCTCATAAATATACAATTAAATATTATATTATTTAAATAAGGGGAGAGGGAGGGATGGAACACATGAGGGGCATAAATATACAATTACATATTATATTATTTAAATAAGGGGAGAGGGAGGGATGGAACACATGAGGGGCATAAATATACAATTAAATATTATATTATTTAAATAAGGGGAGAGGGATGGATGGATGGAACACATGAGGGGCATAAATATACAATTACATATTATATTATTTAAATAAGGGGAGAGGGAGGGATGGATGGAACACATGAGGGGCATAAATATACAATTACATATAATAACATAAAGGGAGCCCCCTGCTTCAGCCTACCTTCCCAAACGCGCAGGATCCAGGAGTAGCCAGACCACGAGAGAGGCGACGACCGACCGAGGCAGCAGCCGAAGAAGCTCCAAATCGCGTCTGTGTGGGCCGCAGGGATTCAGTAGCCGAGATTTCGGCAACAGGAGTATCGCGAGACTACGCGGGCCACACGGGATTTCAATCGAAATCCCGTGTGGATGGCGTAGTCTCGCAATACTTCCTCCGGAACCCGGAAGTGGGTAATTTTTATTTTTATTATTTAATTTATTTTTCTATTTTTATTTTTTATTTAAAAAGCTGAGCGGGCCGCAGGCAAAGGGCTGGCGGGCCGTGTACGGACCGCCTGTTGGGCAGGCCTGCATTGGAGCAACAATACAATACCTACATACTTGGAAGTAAGCCTCAAAGACTGGAATACTATGCACATCTGTCTGCGTATGTACAAATCTTAGACAAGGAATACTCCAAGATGGTTTTTCCAGTAATCTCATTCACTGCTAAACAACCTTGTTTGGAACTGCATGTTTTAAATGGCTAAAACAGCCATAAATTAATTTTAAGGCAGATATTGAAAGTATTTGTTAGGGTCTGATAAATCTATGAGATACTTCCATGTTAATTAAGATAGACAGACAGAGATATATATCCACATACACAGACACAAGTGTCAAAATTAATGCCTGCTTTTAAATCTGAATAGTAGGTAGCTGACAATATCACAGTCATTCGGTAGCTAACAGTATCACAGGAAACAAATTATAATTTGTACTCTTCTGGACCATAACAATTCTTTTTAAAGCCAAAAGCTCATTTTATTATTGTTAGATAAGCTCTTCAGTGAATCTTGTTTTAAACTTTTAGAAATATTTCCCATCCCAGGAAAAATGTGAGATGGAAGGAAGGATTCTAAAAAAAAATTCTTTCATTTACTTCTAAATTTAGCCAGACAATTTCAATTTTAATTCTTTGAAACACATTTCATAACAGGGAGACTCACTTAGTAAGTAGGGAAGCAAACTGCATTGAAAGGCTTGCATTTAAATGTAGCTTAACAGTATTCAAACCACCTTAGAAAATAAAAAAAAACAGTAGCTATCAAAATATACAGTAACACCATAGGATAGTATCACTGACTACTACTTAGATATATATCCCTTTCGAAAACAGTGTCTCTATATATGTTGCTGGAGAGCGTAAGTAGGAGAAGTATAGGTACTTTAATTTATTTACTTTAGACTGTCCAGATAAGAAGTGCATTGTACATAAATACAATTCAATAATTAAGCCACTTTGAATTGGTTTAGTTGAAGGCACACACATTTCGATTTGGAAAATGGGTGGCATAAATGAGATTTAAATGAGAAAGGCAGGGAGTTTCAGAAAAACATCTATTCCTGTTTTATTGACTATTCTAAAGCCTTTGACTGTGCGGATCATAATAAACTGTGGCACGTTCTTGGTGGTATGGGAATACTAAATCACCTTGTCTCTCTCCTGAGGAATCTGTATAATGACCAAGTAGCAACAGTAAGAACTGACCATGAGACAACAAACTGACTCAGGATTGGGAAAGGCATATGACAGGGTTGTATACTCTCACCCAACCTATTCTTTTTTCTTCAAATTTATATACCGCCACTCCCCGAAGGCTCGGAGCGGTTTACAACAGGATAATACAGTTAACAGTAAATAACCACAAACATACAAACATATGATAAATAGCAGTTTACAATTAACTAAACTAACAATTAACTATTGACAGGCCTTATCTGCACGATGGGATATAGCCAGGTAAGGTCTTCGGGGCAGGAGTAAAGTTCATATCCTGAGGAGGCACACAGCTTGCCAAAGGGGGCCACCTAGAGGTGATACCTGCCATACCATCAAAGGAAGGGAGCCATTTCATTCCTAAAACCCCATCGGGGGTCTCCAGTCCACGAGAAGCCAGGACTTGTATACAGAACACATCATGTGATGTGCGGGGCTTGACGAATGCAAGGCTGGAGTTAAAATGGCTGGAAGAAACATAAACAACCTTAGATATCCAGATGATACCACTTTGATGGCTGAAAGCGAGGATTAGCTGAGGAGTCTTCTGATCAAAGTGAAAGAAGAAAGTGCAAAAGCTGGGTTGCAGCTAAACATAAAAAAACCAAGATTTTGGCAACAAGAATGATTGATAACTGGCAAATAGAGGGAGAAAATATGGAGACAGTGACAGACTTTGTATTTCTAGGTGCAAAGATTACTGCAGACGCAGACTGCAGCCAGGAAATCAGAAGACGTTTACTTCTTGGGAGGAGAGCAATGGCCAATCTCAATAAAATAGTGAAGAGTAGAGACATCACACTGGCAACGAAGATCTGCATAGTTAAAGCAATGGTATTCCCCGTAGTAGCCTACGGATGTGAGAGCTGGACCATAGGGAAGGCTGAGTGAAGGAAGATAGAAGCTTTTGAACTGTGCTGTTGGAGGAAAGTTCTGAGAGTGCTTTGGACTGCAAGAAGATCCAACCAGTCCATACTCCAGGATATAAAACCCAACTGCTAATTGGAGGGAAGGATAGTAGAGGCAAAGATGAAGTGCTTTGGCCACATAATGAAAAGACAGGTAAGCTTAGCGAAGACAATGATACTGGGGAAAATGGAAGGAAAAAGGAAGAGGGGTCGACCAAGGGCAGGATGGATGGATGGTATCCTCGAAGTGACTGGCTTGACCCTGAAAGGCTGGGGAAGGTGACAGCTGACAGGGAGCTCTGGCATGGCCTGGTCCATGAGGTCAGAAAGAGTCGGATGCGATTGAACAAATAAACAACAAATGAGATTTGGAAAATGTGTTAGGATAAAGATATGTGGCAGGCTGGATAGGACTTGATAACAAAACTGTCTAGGAAAGGGGGAAATTACAACAAATCCATCTAAAATGACCTTCAAATAAAGATAATATATAAAGTCAGATCATGCCAAAAAGTAGGCACTTTGAGGGAAGAGGAAGTATGCTTGTTTTCAGCTCCTTCTTTGGAGGCTTTTATACAGAGGCTGGATATCTGTCAGGGGTACTTTGAATGTGATTTTCCTGCTTCTTGGCAGGGGGTTGGGCTGGATGGCCCATGAGGTCTCTTCCAACTCTATAATCCTATGATTCTATGACGATGTCCACAGTCAAATTTCAACTTTGCAATATGACCCCAACTTCATATTATGCCCTTGCCCACAATCTACAACACAATTTTGAGACCTAATCTATAGATTTAACCCTCAGCACTATAGGTTTTCTGATAGAAACCATATATCTATAATATCAACCACATCTAACTTTTATATGAAGCCCCTGGTGGCGCAATGGGTTAAACCCTTGTGCCGACAGGACTGAAGACCAGCTGTTCAGAGGTTCGAATCCAGGGAGAGTGCAGATGAGCTCCCTCTGTTAGCTTCAGCTCCCCATGTGGGGACATGAGATAAGCCTCCCAGAAGGATGGTAAAACATTAAAACATCTGCATGTCCCCTGGGCAACGTCCTTTCAGATGGCCAATTCTCTCACACCAGTAGCAATTTGCAGTTTCTCAAGTCGCTCCTGACATGAACAAAATCTAACTTTTATGAGTTTAACATCCATAATTTAGGAAGCCATAATGGTCATGTGCCTGTTCCTATTTGGTACCATCTCAAACTATAACCCCCTGGATCACCTCCCATTGTCACTGGAAAGGTATCTATGAGAGAAGCTTTCCAAGGGTTGTATAACTATGCCCAAAGAAGAAGGTAGCAGACATTCCTTTTGCACTAATACACCATATTACTATGATTTCTTACGGGAAAATATAGCATTTCGAGGGGATATTACCAACAAATGACTAGTGCTTTAGGCTATTTTTCTGAGGAAGGAACTGGCAAAACCAACTCTGAATATCCCTTGCCTGTGAAAACACTTTGAAATCCATGGGGTCACTATAAGGCAGGCTATTTGAAGGCTACATTTTTAATTTATATTTTTACATTGTATTGCTTGTAAGATACCTTGAAGCTATTTGTTTAGAAAATTGTTCCTAACAAATATAGTTTAAAAAACCCCGCTCATATTTCTTGGAATCAAACCACAAAATTCATATGGTCCCATGATCTTCAGATAGATTAATGAAAGAAAATCCTATTGCCTGTTGTGTCAAACTTGTTTTTTTCAGGGACCTCAATCTTGATCCAATTTCTAAATAAGCCATGTCTCACACAGTAGCAGTCTGTCAGTTGATGATTTATTGGGAGACAGAGACACACACACCATGTGCTCCACCCTACCCAATCTCAACAAACTGAAAGTGTTACAGCACCACATTCCAAGAGCACTATTAAAAAATGTAAGCAACCATTAAGCATGATTCAAGCAATATGGCAACTTTCACAAAGGTTCTAGCTATTTTCTAAGGTAGCACTGTAACACACAAACACACACAGATTAAATTATAAACTAATTTCTAGACAATAACAAAATTATTCAGAATTCCGACGAGTAAATCTTCCATTACCTGTTTGTAAATCCAAAGAATAGCATGGATGGTTTTAGAAATGCGATTACAGGATGGAACATACATTTTGGCATCTTGGATTCATTTACAAAGAGGGCTAGAGGAGAGAAAACTGATTCTCCTTTTACCCTACTTGAGAGACAGAGTAAGCTATGAAAGGTTAGGTTGCTTACCTGTAACCGTGTTTCTCCGAGTGTAAGGTCTGTGAAATTCACACAAGTGGGTTTACTCCCGCGCATGCGTAGAATCTCGGACATACTAGCTAAAATTTAAAGATTAACATATGCCCCTCCCACTCCCCGCCCTCCCTCATCCCCCACTGTAGCTACCCAGGCAGTCCTTTACCGCCAGACAGCGGCAGGAACCTAGGCATGACATCAGAGGGGAGGACGGGTGGGTTCTGTGTGAATTTCACAGACCTTACACTCGGAGAAACACGGTTACAGGTAAGCAACCTAACCTTCTCCTTCGTGTGGTCTGTGAAATGCACACAAGTGGGTGACTTAACAAGCTTATGTACCTTGGAGGTGGGTCATGCCACACAGGAAAACAGGACGGCTCTGCCAAAGGATGCATCCTTCTTCGCGAGAACGTCGAGCTTGTAATGGGCTGCAAACGTCGAGGGGGTCACCCAGGTAGCAGCCTTGCAAATTTGGTCAACAGAAACACCCCGCAAGAACGCTTGGGATGTAGAAACGGCCCTTGTGGAATGGGCTTTAACACCAACAGGTAATTCTTTATGAGCTAACTGATAAGCCAGTCGGATTGCCAAGACTATCCAAGAGGCTAAACGTTGAGAAGAAATGGGAAGTCCGAGAGAATCTTCCCTGTATTTGAGAAACAACTTGGGGGATTTTCTATGAGGGGCTGTTCTATGTAAATAAAAAGACAAAGCCCTTTTAACATCCAGGGAGTGGAGGGCAACCTCCAGAGGGGATGAAGGTTTTGGAAAAAAAGTCGGAAGGACAATGTCCTGAGTCATATGAAAGTGGGAAACAACTTTGGGAAGAAAAGTGACATCCGTCCGGAGGACCACTTTATCTTCATGGAACCGAATGAAAGGAGGATCAGAGCGGAGTGCTGTGATCTCACTGGCTCTTCTGGCCGAGGTAATGGCCACAAGGAAGGCAGTCTTCCAGGAGAGATGGGAGATATGGCAGGTTGCCATAGGCTCAAAGGGAGGTTTGGAAAGTTGGGAGAGGACGAGTTCCAGACTCCAAGACGGAGGAGGAGGAGAAACAGGAGGGAACGACTTTTTATAACCCTGTAGAAACATGCCCACCATGGGATCCTGGAAGAGGGAGGGGAGGCCAAATTTTTTCCTGTACCAGGAGAGGGATGCCAAATAGCATTTAATGGAGGAAAAGGAGAAACCTTTCGTGGAGAGGTGGACAAGGAAGTCTAAAACAACTGATACGGGAGCCGACTGGGGCAAATGGCCCAATGGCTGGACAAACGCACGGAACTTGTCCCACTTATAAGTATACACCTTTCTAGTGGAAACCTTTTGCGCCGCCTGGATTATCAGGCGGACAGGGTCGGAGAGGTGGGACAGGGCCTGATCCTCCACGCTGTAAGGTGGAGAGATGGGAGGTAAGGTGGGAGATGGGAGGGTGTAGGACGAGACCCTGTTGAAGGGAGAGGAGGTCGGGATCTAGCGGCAGACGGAGGAAATCTCCCTGGGAGGCCTGAAGAAGGGGTGTGAACCACGGCTGCCGAGGCCACCAAGGGGCTATCAGGATACAGTCCGAGTTGTCGGACAGCAGCTTTGCGACCACCCTGGAGAGAAGTGGGAGTGGAGGGAATGCGTATAGGAGACCCGGGGACCAGTGGTATAGGAATGCGTCTCCTAGACAGTCTGGGGATGCGTGAGGTTGGAGTCTCGCGCAATATCTGCGGCAGTGGGTGTTGAGGTGTGATGCAAATAGATCTAACTGGGGAGTGTTCCAACGCCTGATCAGTGAGAGGAAGTGGCGGGGACAGAGCTGCCACTCGTGAATGGTGGATGACGTCCTGCTCAGTGAGTCGGCTAGCGTGTTCTGAAGGCCTGGGAGATGGATGGCCTGGAGGAACGTGTTGTGGAGGATGCACCAATCCCAAATCCGAAGGGATATGGAGAGGAGAGTGGGGGAGCGAGTGCCCCCTTGTCTGTTGATGTAGCATTTCACCGAGGTGTTGTCCGTGAGGACCTGAAGCACCTGGTTGGAGACTACGGTCACGAACGACCGAAGGGCCTTTTCCACTGCCGTGAGCTCTAGGGCATTTATGTGAAGCCTCTTTTCGAGGGGAGACCAGTGACCGCTGATAGTCAGATCTAGGAGGTGAGCGCCCCACCCCGTGGATGACGCGTCTGTCGTCAGGGACAGGGACGGCTGGGGGGGGGGGGGAGAAGGGAAGGCCCGAGCACACATTGGATCTGTCTGTCCACCATGACAGGGACTGTAGGACATGGGTGGGGGGTGGAGAATCGTGTTTTGGCTGTCCAGACCTGGCTGGAACACAGAGAGGAACCACGCTTGGAGGGGACGGAGACGGAGGCGGGCGAACGCGGTAACGTTCGTGGTGGAAGCCATATGACCAAGGATAGATTGGACGGTCCAGGCGGAGCACCGGTGGGAGGCTTGGATGGCCTGGATAGAACGGCATAGATTGAGGAAGCGATCTCCGGGAGGTAGGCCCTCTGGGACACAGAATCTAGAACAGCACCTATGAATTGCACCGTCCGGGCAGGTGAGAGGTGAGATTTCTCGTGGTTGACGATCAGTCCCAGGCTCTGCAAAAGAGATAAGGCATAACTAATATCAGATGACAGCTGGTCACATGACCCAGCGCAGAAAAGCCAGTCATCCAGATAAGGAAAAACGGTGACGCCCTGCTGATGGAGATGGGAGGCGACGACCGCCATACATTTAGTAAAGGTCCTTGGGGCCGTGGAGAGGCCGAAGGGAAGGACGTTAAAAGAAAACGGGACACAGTCTACCATAAAGGTGAGGTATTTCCTGTGGGACTGCCGGGTTGAAATGTGGAAGTAGGCGTCTTTAAGGTCAACAGTTGCCATCCATGCTCCCTCCGGGATGAAAGGGAGGATGGAGGGGAGAGTGACCATCCTAAATTTCCGTGGTCTGATGAATTGGTTGACTTCCCGGAGGTCCAAAATCGGCCGGAGACCCCCATCCCTTTTGTCTACTAGGAAATATCTAGAAAAAAAGCAAAACTGGAGCTGGTGGGAAGGGGTTGGGGAAATGGCCCCTTTAAGAAGGAGGGAATCAACTTCTTGTAATAGGGCAGGAGAGGCCTGAGTGGAGACAGGTTTCACAGGGGGTGGGAGTGACTCAAACTCTATGGCATAACCTCGGTAAACAATGTCCAGAACCCACCTATCGGTGGTGATAGACTGCCAAGCTGAAAAGAAGGGTCGTAATCTGTCAAGGAACAGATTAGAAACGGCGTGGCTTGTTATTGGAGGATCTACCACCTCGGTACTGACCCCTGAATGGAGCGCCCGGACGCCTGTATCCTTGCGAAGGGAACTGCGGCCGCTGTCCTCCTCTGTACGGGGCAGTGTTGAAGTAGCCACGAAAGGGCTGGTGGTAATAAGGACGCCAACGTTGTCGATAGGACTGGTAGGCAGAGTTGGATTGGTGGCTGTATTTATTTAGTGTCTGTTTCATTTTATGGGAGTATTCCAACTGGGAATCTGTCTCAGGATTGAACAGACCAGCCTCATCCATGGGGAGATTTTCGATCAATGATCGTTGGTTAGAAGACAATGCTGCGGATCGTAGCCAGGCATGTCTCCGAAGAGCAACTGAGCCAGCAATAAGTTTGCCTGAGGTATCCGCCCCATGTTTGGCCAAATCCTTCTGGAGAGTGGCCAGAGTGAGAGCTTCCTGATGGAAAGCTTTAGCCATAGGTTGATCGGACACTGGGAGGAGGTCCAAATAAGGGCTTATTTTATTTCAGAGGTAGGATTGGTAGACGCTCATATAGACGCCGTAATGTGCCATTCTGCCTGACAGACATGCGGAAGAGTAAAATTTTTGGCCATAGCGTCAAGCTTCCTCCCCTCTTTGTCAGAAGGGGCGGCCTGGTTGCTCTGGGCTGGTTTAGGCTGAGCATCCGTAACAATGGAATTGACTTTAGGAAGTTTGGCCAGCCACGGAGTGGTGGACAGGTCAATTCGGTATAGATTTTCTGCCCGCCTGGAAGTACTAGGGACGGAGGCCGGGGCAACACCAGTGACCTTTAGCAACTTGACCAAATAAGGAATGGTCGGCAACATGGTGGATTGCTGAGATTGTTGTTGCTCAGCAGAGGTAAAATAAGGGTCTTGAACCACGTCATCAGATTGAGGGGGCTGTACGCCCAGTGATCTGGCCAACCTTATTAGTAAGGCAGAAAACTTTTTATACTCCTCTGCCTGCTGAGCATCTGTCTCAGGTTCAGGCAGTGTGGGAATGGGAGTCATGTCAGAAGACGACTCTATATCCACATCATTGTCATCAACTGGTGGGTGAGGGGGGGATTGAGGAGGAGCAGGGGCAGGGAGAGAAGGGGCTTGAGTGGGAGGGGCTGAAGGGACTGGAAGAGCTGAAGGAGGAGGAGGGGGTGCCACGGATTGCGGGGTATACGTGGCAGGAGGCCACGGATACCGGTAAAAATCTGGATGGGGATAAGGCTCAGGAGGATAGTAGCCATAGTGGGAAAAAGGAGGAGGGTCGGGGGGGGGGTATCCATAGGGATACCCATAGGGGGGATCCCAGGGATGAGCTCGGTCACCGGGGCCCTCTTTCAGAGGGCTCCGTGACCGAGGGCGATGGGAGCCATCAGCTGGGAAAAAAGCCTCTGGGGAAGAGCGCCGTTCGGTCGCGCGGCGCTGCGGGGGCGAGCGCACGCCCCCGCGAAGCGGAAGAGCAGCAGCAGCTGATCGGGAAGCAAGGGAGAGAGGCCGCGAGGCGCTGGCCTCCACGTAGCACGGCTCGGTCTCCGACGAGCCGCACCACGGCGGGAAAACAGCAGCAGCTGGTTGCAAGGAGGAGGAAGGAGGCCGCGTGGCGCTAGCCTCCACGTGGCTGAGGCCGGTCTCCGGCAAAAGAGAAGGTGGGGGGGGAGCCTGGGCGAGCAGAGGAGAGGGAGGTGAGGGCAGCTCAGGCTCGGGGACCGGAGAAAAAATGAGGTTAGGAAGGAAGTGGGGGATTTTTCGACCCCGAAAAAATTTAGTGCTCTCTTCATTGAAAAGTTGCAGCGTTTCAGCTGCACATATAACAAGAGGAGGACTGGGGAGCGCAGGGCTAGCCAGGAGCCTCGTATCACTTTGTGCCAGAGCCTCACAGGGACTAGAGGGCCGAGGCGCAACCAGGAGCCTTGGGGGTTTTGAGCCAGGGGCTCTTTAGATTTTTCTGTTGGCTTGCCAATCTTGGCAGCCTTTAACTTTTTTTTCTTTTGATAACGAGGAGTGGCTCAATGACTAAGTCAGGGGCCAACTCACGGATGGCACTATCAGTTTTAGCACTCAGGCGGCTGGGATTCTGAGTCCCAGAAGGCAGAGAGGGCTGGCTCGTGGAAGGAGAGGGCCCAGTCTCTGAAGAGAGCAAAGCCTGCTCAAACAAGGTGGCCTTTAGTTTAGAATCCCTGTTCTTCAGGGTTCTATTAGAGAAAGTCCTGCATATTTTGCAGGACTGGGGAATGTGGGATTCTCCCAAACAGAGGAGACATTTAGGATGTCCATCCTCTTCAGGTAAGGTTGCTCCACAATCAGAGCACCTTTTAAAAGAAAGAGAAGACATCTTAACTGAATAGTCGAGGCAATCCGTGGACTTCTACAGGGGCTAGTAATCGGAGATCCTTTCGCTGGCAAGGCGGAAAAAGGACTGCCTGGGTAGCTACAGTGGGGGATGAGGGAGGGCGGGGAGTGGGAGGGGCATATGTTAATCTTTAAATTTTAGCTAGTATGTCCGAGATTCTACGCATGCGCGGGAGTAAACCCACTTGTGTGCATTTCACAGACCACACGAAGGAGAAACAAGTATTGTTTGCTTCTCTACCCATTCACTACAGACTCAAATTCCTATTTCCCTTTAGCACGGAAAAGGACATTCTCAGCATAGGCATTGTGAACACTACTCAGTGTTTATGGTTAACCAGAATTTGGCAGTAATATGACACTTGTTTCAGTTGCCTGTTAAGTGATAGAGCTGGTTAGCATTTCAGCTTAAACAAGGCTGCATTAAAATTCTTAATTAATATTTAGTAGATTACACTTTAGGGGAAGGAAAAAGTGAGTGATAGAAAATATCTTCATAGGGCTATTTTATGAGCATCTGATACACATGAATATAAATTAAGAGAAAGCCATTATTCTTTCCAGACAGACCATAAGTACCAGTGAAAAGATATAATGCTCACTATTACCAATATGCATTATCATATCACACTGTTTTTGTAGTGCATTTGTAACAGCTGGAGAAAAGAATTTTGATCTTGAAATAGATTAACAATACATCTAACTTGATACATCTGTCATTGAATGCACATGACATCAATTTCTTTGACACTTCTATATTTAGGTTGCTGACTCCTTGACTTGATTTGATTCCAAACTTAGGAAGTTTGTTTTGTCAGCATTTGACTCCCATTTCACCTTTCCCCAAAAGTTATTATGTTTTCTTGCCTAACTGGAAAATTAGCTACTCATTTTAATCTTTGCATCCACCTTAGTGTTTCCTTTTTAAAACGGGCCAATACTAGAACAGTTTTTATTTTAAAGAGACATAATGGTTTCTCTAACAAATCAAATACCATGGATTTTAGCTCTGTTATATTGATACATAAACTCATCTTTTAAATAGGTAAAAACTAGCACTTTAAATTGTGCCCAGCAACAGGGCAGCAGACAATGGAGATGTTGTAACAAGAAAACTATAGCCAGCCAGATAAGAATCTGGCTGTAGTTCTTGGGTCAACTGAAGTTTGTGAGCCTGTTTTCAATGACAGCCCCATATACAATGTTATGGTAATCCATTCGGAATGTCACTAAGGCATATGTCAACATAGTCAGATCTGACATCTCAAGGAATGGATACAGTTGGCATACAAGCTTTAATTTTGCAAATACCTAGTCACTGCTGAAATCCGAGCTTCCAGGCACAGAGACAGATCCACAAGGACACTCAAGCGACAAACATGTCTTCAGGGAAGTGTAACCCCATCCTGCAAAGATTGAATCCTTACTGCCTACTCTGCCTTTCAACTAGGAGCACCTCCATCTCGTCTACATTAAGTTTCAATTTGTTCACTCTTGTTCAGTCCATTATTCATGACAGGCTACGGTTTAGAACTGTACAAGTTCCCTGATGTGGCGTTCAAAATAGCAATAGAGTTGGTGTCATCAGTGTTGGAATTGATAGAGTGTACCATAGTAATGAAATGTTAATTTGTGTATGTATATCTTTAAGTGCTATCTCAGAGTAAAGATGCAATGCACACTGCTGGAGCAGAAAGGGTTAACCAGCAGTGTACGTAAAGTGGGAAGTGACGAAGGACGTCTAGGCCAACTTCCCTCGGCGTTTTGTATAAAAGCCATGTTATCTGTACTTGCTGTGTGGGGTGTGGTGCTCTCTGAGAGATTGTGCTGAGGAGTGAGGTGGATTTGTTTTTGTAAGTAAAGAATTGTTTTATTTTGAACTACCGACTCAGCGTCCTGGTTTATCTAAGAAGCTTCACAACACCAAACATACGCTGCAGAGAATTTAAAAATACTAACAATCAGCACACCTCAAAATAGCCTCTACCAGTACTTTCTCATATATATATATATATATATATATATATATATATATATGTCAGATCTGGGAAATCTGAGCTTGGAAGAAGTTCAGGTTTCCAGCCTGCCATGAGGTGACTGACCTTTGTCCCAGTTCTCTGGGACCTTTGCCCTAGTTACTGAAGGACATGCTGAGTCAGTCTGGGAGTGATGTAACTTCCAGGTGCCTCCAGGGTATGCTGACTCAGGGGCTAGTGAGGTCACATCCTTTGGACTATGGGATTTGCTGAATCACCCGGATATGGTGCAACCCTGCCTGGACATTGCATGGGCAAGGGAGGGGGTTTAGGTATAAAAAGGTGTGTTTGGGTGGCGGGCCGGTGCTTTAGCTTTACAAGTATTGTACCTGCAATAAAATCGTGTTGGACCGTGCTTCTATCTACGCGTGATCCTTACCGAAATTGGAGCGTCATTACAGAAGCTAAAGCCCCATTCAACTTTCCCAGCAATGGAGAGGTTGGCTTGGAAGGAGGAGGAGTACATTGATATGTGGAATATTGCTCCTGAAGAAGTCCGGAGAACCATGGATTGGGAATTGACGACCCATTGACAAGTTGGGTTCCCGGACAGCCCAGGGAAGTGACGGCGTGCAGAGCGTCAGCCCAGAGGGACGAACTCCGAGAAGCGGAGAGATTGTGGGACGCTTTGAGAGAAATGAGGCGGCGAGGTCCGATTCAGGCGGGTGTTCGGATGGCCGGAGGAACCAGAGAAGCTGTGCTGAAAGAAGGGCCAGCTCAGGTGGATCCAGTGGAGGGCAGGTCCAGAGAAGCTGAGAGGAAGAGTGCCTCGGCTCAGGTGGGCCTGGAGGAGTGTGGTAGTGAGACCACAGAACCTGAACCGCTGTCGGAGTTGGCGGTGATGAGGTGTAGGATGGATGCGATGGAGCATACCATGAGAAGGATGTCCCAGGCGATGCCCAGGAGAGAGCCCAGGGAATCGACGTGGAGTGCCCCGGGAGGAGGAGACTTCACTTATTATTCGTGGATGGATGGTGAACCGTCAGCAGCTGAGCGCCCTAGATCTCCCATGGGAGTGTGGGCGGACGGTGGTCATCTGGCGTCAGAGGAAGTGAATCCAGTCCCGGTGAGCAGGACCCTGCAAACGGCAGGGATGGGAAGGGGAGTTTCGAAGAGGGAGGCCCCAGGGGAGGAGAATGCAATCTCAAGATTTTGGAGGGACGATTGAAAAAGGAACCTCTGAGGGTGGAATTTGAAGGAGAAGCTTGCAAGGTGGCCTTCTTCATTGCCACAGTTAGAGACCATATGGAGGACTATGGTCATCTTTACCCCAGCGATGGTAGCAGAGTTCGAGCCATTGGAGGAGTGTTTAAGGGAAGGGCCGCGGAATGGTATGTGCAGTGCCATGACCGGAGGGATCCATGCTTAACATCGGTCCGGGCCTTCCTGCAAGCTATTGAAACCGTTCCGTGATCCTCTGGAGAGGGTGAAAGCGAGGAGGCGTTGCGAAGTTTATCCCAGGGATCCTGCTCAGTCACTGAATATGCGGAGGAATTTATGGGATTGGCCGGAAAAGTTGCAGAATGGTCCCAGGCAACGTTGCTTGAACTATTTAAAGATGGCCTGAGAAAGGAGATTTTGGAGTGGTGTCTGCATCGCGGAGATCCAGGTGATGTCGATGGCTGGATCCAGTTGGCCGGCAGCGTGGTAGCTCAAGTGCAACGACGGGCGGTTCCAGCCGGCAGATCCAGGGTGCCGGACGCGGTTTTGCTGAAGGCCGATTCGGGAGGAGAGTTTCGCCGTGGTGGCGGCGATAGCAGGGCTGGCGTTATGAAGAAACCAATGATGGACGGGGCCGCTGTTTCATCTGTTCCCAGCCGGGCCATTTTGCGCCCCAATGCCGCAGAAGCCGGTGCAGGATCCTGTCCGCGCGGATCCGTCTAAAGTAGCATCTGCTAGAGCAGCTTTTTTGTGGACAATACTGATGAAAAGTGTTAGTGAGTCCCCAAGTGTACAATGCACCCTGGGTTTATTTAAAGGGAAAGAAATCATTGAGAAAAAGCATTGGTAGACTGTGGGTGTTCGGAGAATATAATGTCCCTAAGTTAGTAGATGATTTAGGGGGCATGAAAACTTTGGATACCTCTGTTAATTTTACTCAGTTAGACGGGTCATCTATTAAGGGTGGGCCGTTTTTTTGGGTACTAAAGATTTAAAAGGTCGGGTGGGACCTTGGGACGGGGGAATTGATTGTGTAGTGGCCCCCATTACAGAACATGAGGTGGTAGTGGGGCTGCCTTGGTTAGAACAGGTTAATCCCCAAGATTGATTGGAAGTCAGGAAGGTAAATGTGAGCCTAATGTGGAGAAAGGGGTTCAGGGCCTGTACACAAGGTGCCAGTAGAGTATTGGGATTATGCAGATGTGTTTAACCCTAAGCTGGCCCAAAGTCTTCCCCCTTTCCGTAATGTACAATGCAGTATAGAGGTAAAGGAGGGGGCTATTCTGCCTAAGCCGAAAATATATGCCATGACTGTGCAGGAGAAGGTGGCTCTAAGAGAGCAGATTGATGGATATTTAGAAAGGGGGTTTAGTTTATTCAAAGGTCGGAGTCTCCCATAGCTGCACCAGTTTTGTTTCGGGAGAAGAAGGATGGGAACTGGCTTATGCATTGATTATAGGGAATTGAACGCCATTAGCACTACTTTAATTGTTACCTTGCCCTTGATTAAAGATTTATTAGGCCAACTAAGGGGCGGTAGATTTTTCACCAAATTGATTTGATAGATGCGTTCCATATGGTGGGGTGAAAAAAGTGACCAATGGAAGACGGCTTTCTCTTGCCCTCTCGGGCTGTACGAATGGACCGTGATGCCATTCGGTGTGGCCGGAGCTCCCGGTAGTTTCATGCAGCTTATAAGTGAGGTGCGGCACCCCTTTTATATAGGGGAGTTTTGTGTACTTGGATGATATAGTGATTGTGACGCATACGCAGAGAAGAGCATGTTCTGTTAGTTCGAGAGGTGTTAGAGAGAAGTGCGACAAGCTAGTTTGTATGTGAAGCTAAGTAAGTGTGAGTTTGGGAAGAATCAGATTGATTTTTTGGGGTATCGGATTAGTGAGAGTGGAGTGGCTATGGATCCGGCTAAAGTAGAGGATGTGTTGAGCTGGGAGGCTCCACAAACCCGGAGGCAGCTGCAGGCGTTCTTAGGGCTGTCGAATTTATCGTACTTTTTATATCTGGGTTCAGCCATAACTCCCCCACTCACGGAGTTGTTAAAGACGAAGGGGAAGGGGGAATCAAGGAAGACCAAGTCCCCTGGGGCGAGGTTAAGTTGGTCTGAGGAGTGTCAGGAATCGTTTGATAGGTTGAAGAGAGCTTTTACCCAGAGTCCTTTACTAGTGCATCCGGATGTGAGTAAGCCATTTGTGGTACAATGCGATGCTTCCGCATGGGCATATGGAGGCGTTGATGCAGAAGGATGAGCAAGGTAGTTTGAGGCCGTGTGCCTATTTTTCAAAGAAGTTTGGGGAATTAGAAAGAAAGTGGCCCGTTTGGGAGAAAGAGGCTTTTGCTGTGAAGTGTGCTTTGCAAACGTGGCGGCAGTTTCTGGAGGGGCAGCTTTCCTTTCGGTGTTGACGGATCACCAGAACTCCAGTATTTGAGGAATCCTCAGAAGCTGGTCTCCTTGGTGAGATGGGCTCAATACTTTGCCCGGTTTAATTTCTCATTACTGCACATAAAGGGTGGAGAATGTGTGGTAGATGCATTGTCTCGGTATCCAGGTGTGGGGAGAATTGTTTGGAAAAGGCGGAGGAAGTGTTTACAAGAGAGCATTGGGATTAGCAGTGCAGAAAAGATCTCAGGTGAAGAGAGAGGGGTGAAAGAGGAAAAGGAAGTGGTGGATGAGTGGTGTTTGAGTTACAGAAGGGTTACTAAGATGATGTGGTTGCAAGATCATAAGGATGAATGTAAGATATTGAATGGATTGTGGGTTATGGGGGAAGTAAGGTGGCTGTTCCTCGAGGTGTGCGGAGGAAAGTGCTGCGCTTAACCATTTATCATAAGTCTGTTGGCCATTGGGAGTGACTAAAACGCTTTTGGCTATAAAGAAACGAGTATTGGTGGCCAGGCATGAGAGCAGAGGTGAAGGAATATTATGGAGCATTGTGAGGATTGTGCCAGGAATATGGAACCTGCTGCTAGTCCGCGAGGTTGATTCAGGTGGTGGTGGCCCTCCCTGTGCGGCCCTGACGCATGTTAGTACAGATTTTGTGGGGAGTTGCCATCTAGCCGAGGTTACAGGTATATTTGACGGTGCTGGATTTTTATTCTCAAAACATTTTGTTCCTTTTGAAAGGATTGCCATCAGCAGAGAGATTAGCTGAGTTATATGTGCAGCATGTGTACCGGGCTGCATGGTTGCCCGGAACAGGTTCTCAGCGATCGAGGGGTTCAGTTTACTGCCCGGTTTTGGGAGAAGTTTTTAGATGCATTGGGAGCTCAAAGAAAACTTACGACTGCTTATCATCCTTGTTGTAATGGCGGCGAGAAAGAACGCAAAAGTCATTAGGGGATATTTGCGGATATTTAGTAACAAGGAACAGAATAACTGGTCGACCTATTGCCTTATGCAGAATGGCTTATAATAGCTCTGGGTATTATCTCCACGGGAAGTCCCCTTCGAGATAATTTATGGTCAGACGTGGCTCCTTTGGCTCAAGTTTTGAGTTTGGTGGGGAGGAGAAAAGTGAGTGGAAGATGCGGCACAGGATGATTGAGGGAAGTAACAGAAGCTCTGGGTAAGGCGCAGCGAAGGCATGCTTATTTGGGGATGCCGGAGACAGGAGGGGGAGGAGTTTACTGGCAGGTGATCTTGGTAAGGGTTATCCACACGGAATTTGGAAGTTGGGGAGTCCGCGGTGTTAAGCCCCAAGGTATATTGACCTTTTAGAGAGTGAGAAGGCAGTCAATAAGGTTTCTTATACTCCTCTTGTTGCCAAGAGTTTAGGCAAGGTACACCCCACATTCCACTGCAGCCTATTGAAAAATATGTGGGGGCCCGCCGCCTGGCGACTGAATGATGTTTTGTCTCTACAGGGGAGGACGTGGTGGAGAAGGACGTTATGTCAGATCTGGGGAAATCTGAGCTGGAAGAAGTTCAGGTTTCCAGCCCATGAGGTGATGGACTCCTTGTCCCAGTTCTCTGGGACCTTTGCCCTAGTTACTGAAGGACATGCTGAGTCAGCGTCTGGGAGTGATGTAACTTCCAGGTGCCTCCAGGAAGTGGGGCAACTTTATGGACTCTGGACATTGACAATTGTCACAAACGCCGACTTAGAACTGCCCCTTTAACACACACACGGAGACGAGCAAAGGCTAACTACTTTATTGAGTATAAAACAATCCAAAAGGTATATAGTCCAATAAATGCAAGTGTTCAAAGTATAAAGTCAATAGTCCAAAGTATTGGCAAATAGCTTGAAGCGAGGCAGGCCCCAAACCAATGCGGATCAGGAAACAAGGCTTCGCAATCCCATGCGAATCAGGAACCAGAGCAAGGCACCGCAAATCACCGTGCTCAGGAAACAAGGCAAAGGTAAGGCAAGACTTGATGACCACTGTTAACTTGTGGTTCCACCCCGCCGCGCTATTCAAAGAGTAGACGGGGTGGGGGAAATAGGATCA
>JARBWK010000010.1:73017205-73049547 GCA_030556195.1 Anolis apletophallus
GGACTTCCCCTTACTTCTCAATGTTTGGCTTCTTGGATAGTCCTGGCAACCTGATTGGCTTATCAGTTAGCCCATAAGGAATTGCCTGTTGGTGTTAAAGCCCATTCCACAAGGGCGGTTTCAACATCCCAAGCGTTTTTGCGGGGTATTTCTGTTGATCAAATTTGCAAGGCTGCTACCTGGGTGAACCCGACGTTTGCAGCCCATTACAAGCAGACGTCCTCCACGAAGAAGGATGCATCCTTTGGCAGAGCCGTGCTGTTTTCCTGTGTGGCATGACCCACCTCCAAGGTACATAAGCTTGTAAAGTCACCCACTTGTGTGCATTTCACAGACCACACGAAGAAGAAGGTTAGGTTGCTTACCTGTAATCGTGTTTCTTCGAGTGTAGGTGTCTGTGAAATTCACAGAAGCCCCTCCCCGTCCTCCCTCTGATGTCATGCCTAGGTTACTGCTGCTGTCTGGCGGCAAGGAACTGCCTAGGTAGCTAGATCAGGGGTGAGGGGCGGGAAGTGGGAGGGCATATGTAAATCTTTAATTTTGAGCTAGTATGTCCGAGATTCTACGCATGCGCAGGAGTAAACCCACTTGTGTGAATTTCACAGACCTTACACTCGAAACACGGTTACAGGTAAGCAACCTAACCTTTCTGCTGCTCTACAGATTAATGGATTCAGATTGCAAGAAAAGAGATTTCACCTGAATATTAGGAAAACCTTTCTGATGGTAAGAGCTGTTCAGCAGTGGAATATGCTGCCTTGGAGTGTGACAGAGTCTCCTTTGGATGTTTTTAAAGAGAGGCAGGATGGTCATCTGTTAGTTGTGCATTGATTGTGTATGCCTGCATGGCAGGGGGTTGGACTGGATGGCTCTTAGTGCCCAGGATTGCTCCAAAAAATAAAATAAAAATAGTTAGTGATTGTTTTGCTTCAAGTTCTATTGACATGTTACACATCAATCTTAGTTGCCCTTGAGTAAAAAAAACAAAACCATTTTTGGATTAGTCCAAATTATTAGGGTTTCAGTTTCACCCTAAATAGCTTACATGTATGCTATACACAGCCTATATAATGTCGGACTATCCAAACATGCTCTCCAAATCTGCTAAAACTCCCATCTAGCACCACATCTGGTGTTTTGTGTATAGTATGTAAGCAAGATCAGTCCTGGTTAATGCTTGGATACCAGATGCTATAGATTGTATTTCAGAGGAAGGAACTGGCAAAACCGCATCTTTGCCTCACGAAAACCATGTGAATTTCATGGGGTAACAGGTGTCTTGAAGGCGGCATATATGCTGACACATGGCAATATACAGTGTATAGACTCAATTAGGGAAGTCAAGACTCTTGAGTTTGCAAGAACTGTTAATCATAGAATCATTGAGTTGGAAGGAGCTTATGGCTCATTGAACCCAATCTTCTGCTCAATGCAGGATGTCCATCTAAAACATCTCCAGCAGGCAGCTGTCAGTCTCTTTTTGAAGATACCCAATGGAGACTCCACCAATCAGTAGTTAGTTGTTTAATTGCTTAGACACTCTTATTGTCAAGAAATTCCTTCTAATGTTCAATTAATATCTATTCTCCTGCAACTGAAAACCATTGAATGTGGTCCTCCCCTCTAGGACACTTTCAAATATGTTCTTTTTTCTTTCTTTAAAATATTAATAACAAGGTGTCATGGAAATCTCTCATCAAGGTTGACTTCATGGCAATTCAGGTACAAAACATAGTAGGCAAAACTTCAAAAAACAAAGCAAAAACAAAACTCCTGTTTCTGCTTGAGATATTAGGTTGAACTCAGGTTGCCAAAACCTTTCAATTGATGGGCTGTACTACCCTGTGACCCTTGTCTGCCCACAAACAAAATGTCATCAGTACTTTTTCTATGTTACAGATATAAGGTAAAGGTAAAGGTTTCCCTTGATACTAAGTCTAGTTGTCTCTGAATCTGGGGGGTGGTGTTCATCTCAATTTCTAAGCCGAAGAGCCAGCATTGTCCGTAGACGCCTCCAAGTTTATGTGGGCCGGCATGACTGAATGGAGCGCCATTACCTTCCCACTGGAGCAATACCTATTGATCTACTCACATTCGCATGTTTTTGAACTGCCAGGATGGCAGAAGCTGTTCCAGATATACCTGATTCTTATTGATTGTGCAGGACCTTCCAATCTTTCCTAATCTGTATCTGTATCTGTATACCTTTATAAAACTGAATGTTTGTATGTGTGTATGTGTGTGTGTATGCGGAGGGCGGAAGGGCGGATATGTGGCAGCTATTTGCATAAAGTCCTTTGATTGGACAGCCTCGCCACTCCAAAATTCTAAGGCACCAGACAGAGGGCATTGATAGCCACTGATTAGCCAGCAACCCAGAATCCAGGCCTCTACATTCAAACAACAGGATTTCTTCCCACTGAGGGAAAAAGCCAGCAACCCAGAATCAGGCCTCTACATTCAAACAACAGGATTTCTTCCACTGAGGGGAAAAAGCCAGCAACCCAGAATCCAGGCCTTTACATTCAAACAACAGGATTTCTTCCCACTGAGGGAAAAAGTCAGCAATCCAGAATCCAGGCCTTTACATTCAAACAACAGGATTTCTTCCCACTGAGGGAAAAAAAGCCAGCAACCCAGAGTCAGGGCCTCTACATTCAAACAACAGGATTTCTTCCCACTGAGGGAAAAAAGCCAGCAACCCAGAATCCAGGGCTTTACATTCAAACAACAGGATTTCTTCCCACTGAGGGGGAAAAAGCCAGCAACCCAGAATCCAGGCCTTTACATTCAAACAACAGGATTTCTTCTTCATGTGGTCTGTGAAATCCACACACATGGGTTTTCCCCCGCGCATCGCAGATTCTCGGATACTCTACTAGAAAGATCTAAATACAAGCACCGCCCACCTTCCCATCAGCCCCAGCGCCCAGGCGGGGCTTGCTCCTCAGTCCTTTTTTTCCGCGTGAAGCAGGACACATCTCGGATTGCTCTCTCTAGCTTTTCCTCTGACCAGGTTTTTCTTTCCCTTTCATTCTCGACCAGACCCCTTTTGATATGTCTGTCCCTACTTTTAAAAAATGCTCAGCCTGGGGGGTTAATTTACCCGAGGCTGTTAAACATTAAAATGCCTGTTGTGTCTGGGGAGGCTCACCTAAAACAAGCCTGCAATATTTGCAGGAGCTTCACCTGGGGCCCAAAAGAGCCGGGATTCGCGCCTTAAGGCGCTCCTCTACGACAGTCTCTGGCGCCAGAACAGCCCCGAGCCTTTGCCGCCTCCCCCCTCCGTTGCAGGAGAGAGCTCACAACCTCCTCCGCATCAAGTAGCCCCATTGGAAGGCCGCTCTCCTTCCCAGGGCGAGCCACCAAAAAAGCAGGCAAAGCCGCCCAAAAAAGGCAGCTCAAAAGACCAAACACAAGGAGAAGGAAAGGCAACAAAAAAAGAGACACCTCACTGCCCAACCGGCCTTGAGATCTCCTGTGGCTGAACCGCCAGCAGTCTTCCTTGAACTGCCTGAAATGGAGCTGGACACAGCGTCCTTTCTGGAGCTCCGGAGCCTCCCCAATTGCTCCCCATTGATGTGCTCACGTCCCAGGAGGACCCGAGCCTAGCCTAATCCTCCTCTTCTCCAACCAGCTCAGCTGGCTCCAGTGCCTGAGTGCTCTCCCTCCCGATACTGGCTGCCCGTGCTGCTTCCCCAGCCACACGGCGCCGCTCCAGGAAACCTCGGCGCCGCTCTCCTTCCTCCTCCTCCTCCTCCTCCCGGTCCCAGCCCTCCTCCTAAACGTCGGCACAGTCGCTCCTCGCACCGTGCTTGGCCCCAGGAATACCCTTTTCCTCCCTTCCCTTACCCGCCTTTCCCTTATTATCCTCCCTATCACTACCAGGAAGGTTTTGAGAGCCACGTGGAACCACCCCCTCGCCCTCAGGCCCGCCCTCCGCCTACAGCCACTGTTGCTTCTCCTCCTCCCGAACCGCCAGCTACTCCCCACCAGGTGGCAGTGCCTCCCTCCCTTTCTACTCCCATTCAGGCAGAAACTCAAGAGGCTGATGTTTCTGCTACTGAACCTTCCTCTGATCCCACCGCCTCTGCCTCAGTGCAGCAAGAGGCTGACCCTGATCCCCTCAAGCAGAGGAATACAAGGCATTTGCAGCATTGCTCATACGCCTGTCTAGAGCCATCAATTTGGCAACCCCTCCCCCACCCAATGCTGTTCAAGATCCATGCTTTACCACCTCAGAACAGCGACCTCCTATGGCTGCTGTATTACCAACTTTGCCTTATCTATTACAAATATTAAAAACCACAGGTGTGGCACCAGGCCTGGTTCAGCAACCTCAAAAGGGCTGAAAATCTTTACAAGCTTGACCTTAAAGAAGCCACATGGCTTGCTAAACTTCCTAATGCCAACTCTTTGGTGACGGATGCTCAGCGAGACCAATACAGAGAAACCAAATCTCCCCTTCCGATAAGGAAGGAAAAAAACTTGACAACATGTCAAGAAAGTTTTATTCCTCAGCCTGCCTATTAAGCTAGAATGGCCCATTATAGGGTATATATGAGTTGCTATCATACATACATCTGGAATAAGGTAACTCCCTACCTCGAGTTGCTACCACCGGCTGAACAGGCCATGGCTACCGCCTTTGCCCAAGAGGCTGCCCTTCTCTCTAAGCTCCAAAAGGACTTAGCTAAAAATACCGCGGATAACGCGGGGAAATTGATTGCGGGATCTGTGGCCTTGAGAAGACATGCTTGGCTTAGGGCATCTACACTATCCCAAGACCAACGCAACCTGATTGAAGACCTCCCCTTGGATGAGACAGGTGTGTTTAACACAGAGACTAATTCACAACTTGAACAGTCACACAAAAATAAACAAATTGTTAGTGGCTATGGTCAACGCCCTTACCAACAACGCCATAGGTGGAGACCTTATAGTAGATACCCTTACTCCCGAGGAGGTTACTACTACCAAAACTATAGAGACAAACAGCGTCCCCAGACGCCCCCCTCTAGCGTTAGGAGGCCCCCTCTGCCCTTTCGAGGACAGTCACGCGGCTCCAGGCCTCCTTACAATAACAGACGGCGGTTTAACCCGTCACTTTCTCCCCTCCTCCACCACTCACACCTCCTGTTGTTCCACACTCTCAACACTTACAGCATACTGACACCATCCCACACCTCACCTTCCTTGATAGACTCCTACCCTTTGCGTCAGCTTGGTGTTCCATCACTACTGACAGGTGGGTCCTCAACATAGTTCACTATGGCTACTCTATTGAATTTGACTCATGCCCCCACTTGGGCACATACTACTCACTACACCTTCACCTGCCCTATGGGAAGAAATTGACTCCTTGTTGCACAAGGGAGCCGTCTCCCCTGTCTCTTTAGATGATACTGCCAACTGCCTTTTTTCTCGCTACTTTTTGGTAGACAAACGAGACGGTGGCCAGCGGCCCATCCTTGACCTCAGGGGAGTCAACAGATTCATCAAGCCCCGCAGGTTTCCGTATGGTTACCCTAGCGGTTATCCTCCCTTTTATCAAACGGGGAGACTGGATGGCCACCATTGATTTGAGAGATGCCTACTTCCACATTTCTATTGCCCAAGACCACCGTAGATACCTCTGCTTTGCCCTAGAAGGACAAGTTTTCAAATTCAACTCCCTACCTTTTGGCCTTTGCACAGCTCCCCGCGTGTTCACGAAGTGTCTCGCGGTTGTGGCGGCTCATTTGCGGAAACGCGGAATCTCCGTATTTCCATACATTGATGACTGGCTTTTGATCTCTCCCACTAGAAATCAGCTCCTCTCTGACATATCATATACCTTATCTCTTTTACAGGACCTTGGACTCATTGTCAACCTCGACAAATCTCAACTGATTCCTACACAACACATTCATTTCATAGGTGCCATGATAGACTCCAACGCCCAGAAGGCATTCCTCCCAGAGGACCGGTTCCTCAATCTCAAGCGGGCCATCACTGGCCTCCTCTCCCAGAGACATGCTTCTGCATGGACCATTCAGTCCATCCTGGGCCACATGGCTTCCACCACAAGTGTCACACCTTTTGCCAGGCTCCGACTCCGCCCGCTTCAGGCTTGGTTCCTTGCTGCCTTCAATCCCCTTGCAGACAGTCAGTCTGTCATCCTCCACCCTCCCTCCCCTGTCCTTCGGTCACTCATATGGTGGACAAGGGAATCCAATGTGTGCTCGGGCATGCCCTTTCTTACCCCCCACCCGGCCCTGTCAGTGACCACGGATGCCTCCGAGGAGGCTGGGAGCCACACGCTACACCTCCAGATCAGCGGCCGCTGGTCCCCGGAGGAGATGCAACTCCACATAAATTCACTCGAGATGCTGGCAGTAGAGAAGCCCTTTGGGCGTTCTCGAACCTAGTTCACAACCGCACCGTCAGATAATCACAGACAACACCTCTGTCCAGTTTTATCTCAACAAACAGGGTGGGACTCACGCACAACCTCCTGGCCCTCTCAATTCGCATCTGGGACTGGTGCATACAGAAAAACATCTTCCTGGTGGCAGTTCACCTTCCAGGCAAGGACAATACCTTAGCAGACTCCCTCAGTCGGACATCCTTGACCACTCACGAGTGGCGTCTTCATCCCAGAGAGTTCAGGTTCCTAACCCGCCGATGGGGCCACCCACAGGTGGACCTGTTTGCATCCCCGACAATGCTCACTGCCCCTCTTCTGCGCAAGGCTAGACCCTCGCGCATCCCCAGGTTGCCTGGGAGATGCCTTCCTTTTCAAGTGGTCCCTAGGCTTCCTTTACGTATTTCCACCCCCCACTCCTCTCCAGAGTGGTAGCAAAGATTGTCTCAGACAAGACCGATTGCATCCTCATAGCGCCATGGTGGCCCAGGCAACCATGGTTTGCCCCCCTCCTCCATGCAGCCAGGGGCAACTTTCTGCGCCTGCGGTCCAGCCCGGACCTGCTGACGCTACAAGACGGCCTACTTCAACACCCAGACCTCCCAACCCTCCGCCTGACGGCTTGGAGGATAACCCCCTAGACCACGTCTCTGATGCGGCACGCCTCATCTTGTTGGCGGCCCAGAAGGCTTCCGACTAAAAAGTCCTATACCTACAAATGGAAAAAGTTCGCTACTTTTTCCGAATCCCGAGCCACCCTCCTCTTTTAGCCCCTATTCCGGTGGTAATAGACTTTTTGGTTCATCTTTCATCCCTTAATTTTTCTCTCTCCTCGATAAAGTGCTATCTAGCTGCCCTATCATGGTATAGGAGGAGAGGTGGACTCCCGTCCCTCTTTCAGGATCCTATTATCCACATGTTCCTAAAGGGTTATAAGATGATCCACCCCAGTTTCCCCACCACCTCCAGCCTGGAGCCTTGAACTTGTTCTCTCCCAGTTGTCTAAACCCCGTTCGAGCCCATGGCTCACGCTGATATCTCCCATCTCTCCTGGAAAACAGCGTTCTTGGTTGCTATTACCTCAGCCAGGAGAGCTAGCGAGATAACAGCCCTTAGGCTGATCCCCGTTTATAAGGTTCCACGAAGACAAGGTTGTTCTTCGGACCGATGTTACTTTTTTACCTAAAGTTGTATCCCATTTTCATATGTCCCAGGACATCACTCTCCCTGCCCTGTTCCTAAACCATCCCCTCAGTTAGAGGTGTCCCTACACTCCTGGATGTCAAAAGGGCACTTTCCTTCTATATTGACAGGACTGCCAGTTATAGGAAGTCGCCCAGACTTTTCCTTAAATATAGAAAGGATGCCCTTGGCACTCCGGTCTCCTCACAGCGTCTGGCGTCATGGATAGTTTCCACAATTCGGTTGGCCTATCAATTGGCAGGTAGAGATCCTCCCCGACATTACAGGCACATTCCACGAGGTCAGTTTCTACCTCTCAGGCCTTTCTGCGGGGAGTTCCAGTTCATGACATCTGCAAGCGGCAACATGGTCAACTCCTTCCACCTTTGCATCCCATTACAAGCTGGACATCATCGCCAAGAGGGATGCAGCCTTTGGCAGAGCCGTTCTCTTTTAGTGTGTGGCATGACCCACCTCCAGGTAAATAGCTTGTTACTCACCCATGTGTGTGGATTTCACAGACCACATGAAGAAGAAGTATGGGTTGCTTACCTGTAACCATATTTCTTCGAATGTCAGGTCTGTGAAATCCACAGGAACCCGCCCATCCTCCCCACGGTCATGCCTCTTTTCGTTCTGTGTTTTCGCGAAACGGACTGAGGAGCAAGCCCCGCCTGGGCGCTGGGGCTGATGGGAAGGTGGGCGGTGCTTGTATTTAGATCTTTCTAGTAGAGTATCCGAGAATCTGCGCATGCGCGGGGGAAAACCCATGTGTGTGGATTTCACAGACCTGACATTCGAAGAAATATGGTTACAGGTAAGCAACCCATACTTCTTCCCACTGAGGGGGAAAAAGCCAGCAACCCAGAGTCCAGGCCTCTACATTCAAACAACAGGATTTCTTCCCACTGAGGGGAAAAAAGCCAGCAACCCAGAGTCCAGGCCTTTACATTCAAACAACAGGATTTCTTCCCACTGAGGGGAAAAAAGCCAGCAACCCAGAATCCAGGCCTTTACATTCAAACAACAGGATTTCTTCCCACTGAGGGGAAAAGCCAGCAACCCAGAGTCAGGCCTCTACATTCAAACAACAGGATTTCTTCCCACTGAGGGGAAAAAGCCAGCAACCCAGAATCCAGGCCTTTACATTCAAACAACAGGATTTCTTCCCACTGAGGGGAAAAAAGCCAGCAATCCAGAATCAGGCCTTTACATTCAAACAACATTTCTTCCCACTGGGATTTCTTCCCACTGAGGGGAAAAAGCCAGCAACCCAGAGGCCTTTACATTCAAACCTTTCTTCATTCAAAGCAACCCAGAGTCCAGGCCTCTACATTCAAACAACAGGATTTCTTCCCACTGAGGGGAAAAAAGCCAGCAACCCAGAGTCCAGGCCTTTACATTCAAACAACAGGATTTCTTCCCACTGAGGGGAAAAAAGCCAGCAACCCAGAATCCAGGCCTTTACATTCAAACAACAGGATTTCTTCCCACTGAGGAAAAAAGCCAGCAACCCAGAATCCAGGCCTTTACATTCAAACAACAGGATTTCTTCCCACTGAGGGGAAAAAAGCCAGCAACCCAAAATCCAGGCCTCTACATTCAAACAACAGGATTTCTTCCCACTGAGGGGAAAAAAGCCAGCAACCCAGAATCCAGGCCTTTACATTCAAACAACAGGATTTCTTCCCACTGAGGGGAAAAAAGCCAGCAACCCAGAATCCAGGCCTCTACATTCAAACAACAGGATTTCTTCCCACTGAGGGGGAAAAAGCCAGCAACCCAGGATCCAGGCCTTTACATTCAAACAACAGGATTTCTTCCCACTGAGGGGAAAAAAGCCAGCAACCCAGAATCCAGGCCTTTACATTCAAACAACAGGATTTCTTCCCACTGAGGGGAAAAAGCCAGCAACCCAGAGTCCAGGCCTCTACATTCAAACAACAGGATTTCTTCCCACTGAGGGGAAAAGCCAGCAACCCCGAGTCCAGGCCTCTACATTCAAACAACAGGATTTCTTCCCACTGAGGGGAAAAATGCCAGCAACCCAGAATCCAGGCCTTTACATTCAAACAACAGGATTTCTTCCCACTGAGGGGAAAAAAGCCAGCAACCCAGAGTCCAGGCCTCTACATTCAAACAACAGGATTTCTTCCCACTGAGGGGAAAAAAGCCAGCAACCCAGAGTCCAGGCCTTTACATTCAAACAACAGGATTTCTTCCCACTGAGGGGAAAAAAGCCAGCAGCCCAGAATCCAGGCCTTTACATTCAAACAACAGGATTTCTTCCCACTGAGGGGAAAAAAGCCAGCAACCCAGAGTCCAGGCCTCTACATTCAAACAACAGGATTTCTTCCCACTGAGGGGAAAAAAGCCAGCAACCCAGAGTCCAGGCCTTTACATTCAAACAACAGGATTTCTTCCCACTGAGGGGAAAAAAGCCAGCAACCCAGAATCCAGGCCTTTACATTCAAACAACAGGATTTCTTCTTCGTGTGGTCTGTGAAATGCACACAAATGGGTTTACTCCCGCGCATGCGTAGAATCTCGGACATACTAGCTAAAAATTAAAGATTAACATAAGCCCCTCCCACTCCCCCGCCCTCCCGCATCCCCCACTGTAGCTACGTAGTCAGTCCTTTTTCCGCCATGAAAGCGAAAGGATCTCCGACTACTAGCTCCTGATAGAAGTCCACGGATTGCCTCGACTATTCAGTTAAGATGTCTTCTCTTTCTTTTAAAAGGTGCTCTGACTGTGGAGCAACCTTGCCCCAAGAGGATAGACATCCTAAATGTCTCCTCTGCTTGGGAGAGTCCCACATTCCCCAGTCCTGCAAGATATGCAGGACTTTTTCCAATAGAACCCTGAAGAACAGGGATTCTAAGCTTAAAGCCACCTTGTTTGAGCAGGCTTTGCTCTCTTCAGAGACTGGGCTCTCTCCTTCCATGAGCCAGCCCTCTCTGCCCTCTGGGACTCCGAATCCCAGCCCCCTGAGTGCTAAAACTGGTAGTGCCATCCGTGAGTTGGCCTCTGACTCGGTCACTGAGCCACTCCGGAAGAAAAAACAAAAGGCTGCTAAAACTAGCAAGCCTAAAGAAAAATCAAAAGAGCCCCTGGCTCAGAAAACCCCAAGGCTCCTGGTTGGTCCTGGGCCCTCCAGTCCTTGTGAGGCTTTGACACAAGAAAATGTGAGGCTCCTGGCTGGCTCTGCGCCCCCCAGACCTCCTGTTGCTCTGTGTGCAGCTGAGACGCTGCAACTCTTCACAGATGAAAGCACTCCGTTTCTAGGGGAAGAGATTCCCCCCCAGCTTCTCCCAAGCCTTCTCCTTGCCTCGGTTACTGAGCCTGAGCTGCCTTCACCACCACTCGCTCATGTTCCCCCCCTCCTTCCCTCTCTCCGGACTCCGAGCGCCACGTGGAGGCCTGCTCCACGCGGCCTCCCTCCTCATTTCCAGCAGCTGCTGCTTCTTTCCCTCAGTGGCGCGGCTCGTTGGAGACCGAGCCGCGCCACGTGGAGACTGGCGCCACGCGGCCTTCCCTCTCTCCCTCTCTATCAGCTGCTGCCTCCCTCCCGCCGAGGCGCGGGGACGCGCGTTCGTCCCCGCAGCGCCGTGCGGCTGCGCGGCACTCTCCGCTTGACTTCCCAGCTGGAGACTTTAATCGTCCTCGGTCACGGAGCCCTCTGAAAGAGGGCTCCGGTGACCGAGCTCAATACTGGGATCCCCCTTATGGGTATCCTTTTGGATACCCCCCCTTACCCCCCTCCTTTCCCCCACTATGGTTATTATCCCCCTGATCCCTACTCATCTGATTTCTACCACCATCCGTGGTCTCCTGCTTCCTATGCCCCGCAATCCGTGGCACCCCCTCCTCCTCCTCCTCCACCAGCCCCTCCCACTCAGGTTCCCCCTCTCCCTGCTCCTGCTCCTCTTCAATCCCCCCCCCCCCAATTGATGACAATGACGCGGATATAGAGTCATCTTCTGATGTGACTCCCATCCCTACATTGCCTGAACCTGAGGCTGATCCTCAACAGGCAGAAGAATACAAAAAGTTTTCCGCTTTGCTAATAAGACTGTCCAGATCTCTGGGCATTCAACCCCCTCAATCTGAGGACGTAGTTCAAGACCCTTATTTTACCTCTGCTGAGCAACAACAGACTCAGCAATCCACCATGTTACCGCCCATTCCTTACTTGGTCAAATTACTAAAAGTCACGGGTGTTGCCCCGGCCTCCGTTCCCAGTACATCCAGACGAGCAGAAAATCTATATCGGATTGACCTGTCCGCCACCCCGTGGTTGGCCAGACTTCCGAAAGTGAATTCTATTGTTACTGATGCCCAGCCCAAGCCAGCCCAGAACAACCAGGCCGCCCCTTCTGACAAAGAAGGGAAAAAGCTTGACGCTATGGCCAGAAAATTTACTCTTCTGCATGTTTGTCGGGCAGAATGGCACATTATGGCGTCTATATGAGCGTCTACCAATCCTATCTCTGGAATAAGATAGGTCCTTACTTGATCTCCTTCCAGTGTCTGACCAGCCTATGGCTAAAGCCTTCCACCAGGAAGCGCTCACTCTGGCCACCCTCCAGAAGGACCTTGCCAAACATGGGGCGGATACCTCAGGCAAACTTATAGCTGGTTCGGTTGCTCTTCGGAGACATGCCTGGTTACGATCCGCAGCATTGTCTTCTAACCAACGCTCTTTGATCAAGAATCTTCCCATGGATGAGGCAGGTCTCTTCAATCCTGAGACAGACTCTCAGTTGGAGCATTCCCACAAAATGAAACAGACGCTAAATAAATATGGTCACCAATCTAACCCTACCTACCAGCCCTACAGACAGCGTTGGCGTCCTTATTACCACCAGCCCTTTCGTGGCTACTACAATACCGCCCCATACAGAGGAGGACAGCGGCCGCAGTTCCCCTCGCAAGGATACAAGCGTCCAGGCGCTCCATTCAGGGGTCAGTACCGAGGTGGTAGGTCCTCAAATAACAAGACACGTCGTTTCTAATCTGTTTCTAAATAGGTTACGACCCTTTTCAGTTTGGCAGTCCATCACCACAGATAGGTGGGTCCTGGACATTGTTTTCCGAGGTTACGCCATAGAGTTTGAATCACTCCCACCCCCCGTGAAGCCTGTCTCTACTCAGGCTTCTCCTGCCCTGCTACAAGAAGTTGAATCCCTCCTTCTTAAAGGAGCCATTTCTCCAACCCCATCCCACCTACTCCAATTTTGCTTTTTTTCTAGATATTTCCTGGTAGACAAAAGAGATGGTGGTCTCCGGCCCATTTTGGACCTCCGGGAGGTCAACCAATTCATCAGGCCACGCAAATTTAGGATGGTCACTCTCCCCTCCATCCTCCCTTTCATTCCGAAGGGAGCATGGATGGCTACTGTTGACCTTAAAGACGCCTACTTCCACATTTCAATTCGGCAGTCCAACAGGAAATACCTCACCATATGGTGGACGGTACCCCATATTCTTTTAATGTCCTTCCCTTCGGCCTCTCCACGGCCCCAAGGATTTTTACTAAATGTATGGCGGTCGTCGCCTCCCATCTCCGTCAGCAGGGCGTCACCGTTTTTCCTTACCTGGATGACTGGCTTTTCTGCGCTGGGTCATGTGACCAGCTGTCATCTGATATTGGTTATGCCTTATCTCTTTTGCAGAGCCTGGGACTGATCGTCAACCACGAGAAATCTCACCTCTCACCTGCCCGGACGGTGCAATTCATAGGTGCTGTCCTAGATTCTGTGTCCCAGAGGGCCTACCTTCCCAGAGGATCGCTTCCTCAATCTATGCCGTTCTATCCAAGCCATCCAAACCACCCACCGGTGTTCCGCCTGGACCGTCAATCTATCCTTGGTCATATGGCTTCCACCACGAACGTTACCGCGTTCGCCCGCCTCCGCCCCCAGGCTTGGTTCCTCTCTGTGTTCCAGCCAGGACTGGACAGCCAAACCATGATTCTCCATCCCCCCCCATGTCCTACAGTCCCTGTCATGGTGGACAGACAGATCCAATGTGTGCTCGGGCCTGCTCTTCTCCCCCCGCCGGCCCTGTCCCTGACGACAGACGCGTCATCCACGGGGGGGGGCGCTCCCCTACAGGACCAGACTAACAGCGGACACTCGTCTCTCCACGAGAAGAGACTTCACATAAATGCCCTGGAGCTCACGGTAGTGGAAAAGGCACTCCGGTCATTTTGTGACCGTAGTCTTCAACCAGGTGATTCAAGTCCTCACGGACAACACCTCGGTAAAATGCTACATCAACAGACAAGGGGGCACCCGCTCTCCAACTCTCCTCTCCATTTCTCTTCGGATATGGGAGTGGTGCATTCTCCACAACACATTTCTCCTGGCCATCCACCTCCCGGGCCCTCAGAACACGCTAGCCGACTCACTGAGCAGGACGTCATCCACCACTCACGAGTGGCAGCTCAGTCCTCGTCACTTCCTCTCACTAATCAGGCGCTGGGGCACACCCCAAATAGATCTATTTGCATCACACCTCAACACCCATTGCCTCAGGTATTGCGCGAGACTCCAACCTCACGCATCCCCAGACTGTCTAGAGACGCATTCCTATACCATTGGTCTCCGGGTCTCCTATATGCATTCCCTCCACTTCCACTTCTGTCCAGGGTGGTCGCAAAGTTACTGTCCGACAACTCGGACTGTGTCCTCATAGCCCCTTGGTGGCCTCGTCAACCGTGGTTCACACCCCTTCTCCAGGCCTTTCAGGGAGACTTCCTCCGTCTGCCGTTGGATCCCGACCTCCTCTCCCTTCAGCAGGGTCTTATCCTACACCCGGACCTCCCATCTCTCCACCTTACAGCGTGGAGGATCAGGCCCTGTCCCACCTCTCCGACCCTGTCCGCCTGATTATCCAGGCAGCTCAAAAGGTTTCCACCAGGAAGGCATACACGTATAAATGGGAACAAATTCGTGAGTTTGTTCAACCATTGGGCCATTTGCCTCAGTCGGCTCCCATATCAGTTGTTTTAGATTTCCTTGTTTCACCTCTCCACGAAAGGTTTCTCCTTTTCCTCCATTAAATGTTATTTGGCATCCCTCTCCTGGTACAGGAAAAATTGGCCTCCCGTCCCTCTTCCAGGATCCCATGGTGGGCATGTTTCTACAGGGTTATAGAAGTCTTTCCCTCCTGTTTCTCCTCCACCTCCATCTTGGAGTTTGGAACTTGTCCTTTCCCAACTTTCCAAACCTCCCTTCGAACCTATGGCAACCTGCCATATTTCCCATCTGTCCTGGAAGACTGCCTTCCTTGTGGCCATTACCTCAGCCAGAAGAGCCAGTGAAATCACAGCACTCCGCTCTGATCCTCCTTTTCATTCGGTTCCATGAAGATAAAGTGGTCCTCCGGACGGATGTCACTTTTCTTCCCAAAGTTGTTTCCCACTTCCATATGACCCAGGACATTGTCCTTCCAGCATTTTTCCCAAACCCTCATCTCCCTGGAGGTAGCCCTCCACTCCCTTGATGTTAAGAGGGCTTTGTCCTTCTATTTACATAGAACAGCCCCTAGAGAAAAATCCCCAAGTTGTTTCTCAAATATAGGGAAGATTCCTCGGACTTCCCATCTGTACTCAACGTTTAGCCTCTTGGATAGTCCTGGCAATCCGACTTGGCTTATCAGTTAGCCCATAAGGAATTACCTGTTGGTGTTAAAGCCCATTCCACAAGGGCAGTTTCACATCCCAAGCGTTTTTACGGGTGTTTCTGTTGACCAAATTTGCAAGGCTGCTACCTGGGTGACTCCTCGACGTTTGCAGCCCATTACAAGCTCGACGTTCCTCACGAAGAAGGATGCATCCTTTGGCAGAGCCGTCCTGTTTTCCTGTGTGGCATGACCCACCTCCAAGGTACATAAGCTTGTTAAATCACCCATTTGTGTGCATTTCACAGACCACACGAAGAAGAAGGTTAGGTTGCTTACCTGTAACCGTGTTTCTTCGAGTGTAAGGTCTGTGAAATTCACACAGAACCCACACAGATGTGAAATTCACGTCCTCCCCTCTGATGTCATGCCTAGTCTCCTGCTGCTGTCTGGCGGTAAGGAACTAACTAGGTAGCTGCATTGGGGGATGAGGGGGGGGGATGGGAGGGGGTAAATCGCTAGTATGTCCGAGATTCTACGAGGGGTAAACCCATTTGTGTGAATTTCACAGACCTTACATCTTACAGGTAAGCAACCTAACCTTTTTGAGCTAGTATGTTCAAACAGATTTTCTTCCCACTGAGGGAAAAAGCCAGCAACCCATTTGTGTGAATTTCACAGATTTCTTCCCACTGAGGGAAAAAAGCCAGAAACACGGAATACAGGTAAGCAACCAAACAACAGGATTTCTTCCCACTGAGGGAAAAAAGCCAGCAACCCAGAATCCAGGCCTTTACATTCAAACAACAGGATTTCTTCCCACTGAGGGGAAAAAAGCCAGCAACCCAGAATCCAGGCCTTTACATTCAAACAACAGGATTTCTTCCCATTGAGGGGAAAAAAGCCAGCAACCCAGAATCCAGGCCTTTACATTCAAACAACAGGATTTCTTCCCACTGAGGGGAAAAAGCCAGCAACCCAGAATCCATTCCATGCAGGCCTTTTCCATTTTTTTTTACTCCTTTCTGTTTTACACCGGTATACTTTCACAGGCCAGGGCGGATATGTGGCAGCCACTTTCACAGGCCACAGCGACCAGCGCGGGTGATGGACCTGCACCAAACTTGGTACAAATAACCCCCCCTATGACATGACCCACGTATTATGGGATTTGTAGTACTTTCCAAGACTTTGGTTCCCACAGACCACTGAGGCCACCAAAAAGGACCAATACAGACCACACTCAGCACACACAGCCCCCATGACCCACTCTATGTCCTGGTGCAGTTCGGAGGAGGGTGGGCCATGGATGATGGGACTTGAAGTGCCTCTACTCACTTCCAAAGTCCGCTGCAACCCTCATCCAATCACTGATCGAGACCAAACTTGGCATACATAACCCCCATGACTGCCTTCACGTCCTGGTGAGGTTTGGGGGAGGACTGACAATGGATGATGGGATTTGTAGTACTTTTACATCCCTCTGTTCCCACAGACTACTGTGGCCCCCAACAAACACTGAGAAAGTCCACACTTGGCACACAGACCCCTAGTGACCCACTCTACATCCTACTGAAGTTTGGAGGGGGACAGAACATGGATGATGGGACTTGCAGTACCTTCCCTCACTTCCCAATCCTGCTACAAACCTAATCCAATGACTGATCAACACCAAATCTGGCACACAGAGCCCTCATGACCCACTCTACAGCCTGGTGCAGTTTACTGGGAGACGGACCACGGATGATGGGACTTGAAGTACCTTCACTCACTTTAGAAAAACAATGCATCCCTCATCCATTCACCAATACAGACCAAACTTAGCACACAGAGCCCCCATGACCCAATCTACATCCTACTACACTTTGGGGGGGACGGGACACACAGAGATGATGGGACTTGCACTACCTTCAGTAATTTCATGATACCACTGCAACTCCCAATAATGATGGATCAAGACTAAACTTGGCACACAGAGCTCCCATGACCCACTCTACATCCTGCTGCACTTCTCAAATGACCCGGGCAGGGCCGGGTCCCCAAGCTAGTCAGTTATAAAATTCTTGAACAACCTTTTATCCTCGTTTCATACAGCAGTTAAAGTTTTGTGCTATACCTGATGAAATAAATGCCATCTTTTCTTCATAAGAATAAAATTGCTTCAGGGTCTCCTCTAAGAATCCATTCAAGGTGCCTGTAATTGATTGTGGATACTTCAGTCAAGATATTTTATTTTAAAATTATTAATACTTCACTGGCTGTTGGTCTTTGGAAGTTTTTATACCCAAGTATGAATCTCTCGGGTTGCTATGATAGCTAAAACTTGGAACTGATTGTAATAAAACACAAAATATTATACCAATTGGCTGTTTTGTGCAAATTTTGACAGCGGTCTCCCTTTGAGATTGTTTAATCTTTACCGAGAATATCAATCCTATACCTGAAAGAACAGAGAATTAAATTGCATAGGCAAGTACATTTCTGTGGGGTTTTCAAAGTGTTCAATGACAGTTTAGCCATTTAAATGAATGTGCAGAGCGAAACACAATGCATATGCTTAGTAAAGGTTTCCCCTTGACATTAAGTCTAGTCAAGTCCGACTGTGGGGGGTGGTGCTCATTGCCATTACTTATCGATCGACTCACATTGGCATATTTTCGAACTGCTAGGTTATTGGAAGCTGGGACTAATGATGGGAACTCACCCTTCTCAGTGGATTCGATCCGCCAACCTTTTGGTCAGCAAGTTCCGCACCTCAACAATTTAACCTACTGTTCCACCACAATGCTTATATGCTTAGTCTTATCTAAAATATGAATAGGGGGGAATTATTTATTTATTTATGTATTTGCAGTATTTCTACCCTGCCCTTCTCAACCTCCCCCCCGGGGGGGGGGGCACAACTCAGAGTGGCTTACAAGGCAGCAATTAGATGCTGGCAACTATACAAAATGTAAAATCACAAATACCAACAAAATTAAAAATATCAACAGTTAAACAATTATCATCAATCAAATTAAATTAAAATTCCATCTATATCAATGATATATCTTTTGATGACCATTTGATAAACTGCTATTTAGGATTGCAAATGTTGTGTGTGTGTGTGTGTATTGCATATATAATATAAAGCAATGAGAAAGCAGTCCTCACCTTGGGGATTATTTGCATTGTTAGGATTCCAGCATATTTATTTCATGGTCCCCTTCCCCTCGACTTTAGAGGAATAGTTAATGCTATCTTTACATCTTATATCCTTTTTTTAGACCAGTGGTTCTTTCTTAACATTTCCTTTACCAGAGACCCATTTTAAATATATTTGCTGCCAGACAATCAAGACTTAACTCAAGATTTTAAATACTAGAGTGCATCAAGTATATATTTAAAGTTGCCCATCAAAGGTTTCTGGATTTGAAGAGAGGAGAGAAGTAAAAAAAATGCAGGCTCTTATTTTTAATATTTTTATTGCTTTTTGAGTTTCTTTCTCCCCCCCCCCCCCCAGTGATGACATTGTGGCCTCCTGGGGGTCTGTGGGCCATAGATTAAGGACTGCTCTTGTAGTCTGTGGCAAACACCTATGGTGGAAATAAAATCAGGGGCTAAATTGTAGCTACCTTCTGACTGAAACATTTGGTAATGTGATGGTGCCTTTTTGTGAGCAGCTATTGATTCCATAAATTTCAAAGTGGAGATAACTTGAAGTTGTCATTATCAGAATATTCTTCATTCTGTACAAGTAGAATGCTGCTTTCATTAGTTCTTGTTGACTTATTTGGGGTGGGGATAATTGTGTGAGATTGGCCCTTATGTAGGAGTACAGTCATGCACTGTGATTGTAGTTAGACAGGAAGGAGGTTGAGTATGAGGCACCAAGTTGCTGTGATGTCTATTTTTTTAAACTCTGAGGGAATACTTCTTGTCACTCTTTGGATTATTGCATGTAGTTATTTGGTGTCTGACAGCTGTTGCTAGCAAAGGTTAAACAATGGAAAGAGTTCAGGTTGCATTCCCTATTGTTACTGGCAACTGCCGAGAAACAGAACCCAGGTATTTGCGTTCATTTTATTTTTATATTTAGAAGTCAGGAGTTGTAACACTTCAAGGTAATAGGGCAAAACGGATTATTTCTTGACAAATGTGTATCTTATGTGGGTACTTCCAATTTAGACACATGTTAGTGTGAGCCATGCTGTAGTGAAAGGCAGTTTTACTATAGAGTTGGAATGAAGGTCTGGAACTCCAGCCTCTATTTCTGGATTCTAATCTGTCTTTGCAATTGCTTTGACTTCACTTTAAACATCCTTCTATATTTGTATCATAGACTTCAGTGAACCAGTTTGGGGTGGTAAAGTGCTCTGTTTGAGGTGGGGGGTTAAAATTAAATACAAAATGGGCACTATGAACTCACCAGGGTTTGCTTTGTCTAGAATGAGAGTGAAAAATACGGAAATAAATAAGGGACAAATTAATTTGTTAAGATGAATAGCTATTGAAATAATTCAGAATTTAACGTTTACATCCTGACATCAAAATGCTAGTTAAGAGCTACTTACAAAATATAATTGTTTGAGTTTTTGAAGTTGTAAATTACCACAATCTTTCAAATTGATTTGGAACATAGTAAGCCAAGAAAATGTCAAAAGAATAGGTTGGCTCAGTTAGTGTATTGTCAAGTGATAATCCAAATACATTGAAATACCCCAGTGTTTTAAGGATTTCAATGTTTGTTAACTGGATGTATAAAAAGTAATTATATCTTTATATTTAGAGAAAAAATAAATAAAGAAAAATTCCTAAGCATACCTGAGTACAATCACTTAAGTCCGCCTTTCTAAAAATGACTTAGAATTTGGGAATGTTATTCAGACAATGCAATGTGTAATAAATTAATTTAATAACTGACTCATCAAAGTTACGTGTGGCATTTTAAAAGTTGTTGCCATCACAGATAGTACGATGTGGTTTTATTAAAATGTGTTTTAATTGCTAAACTTTTTAACAGCTGGGGTACTATAAAATAATTTCCCCTTTCCCGTGACTTATTTATTGATAGGGATTTTTTCCTTAATGAAAGTAAAAAAATCAACAGCAAAACAGTGCGGAATCCTATTTGCTTATGGTAGTTGCCTCTGAATTATTGGGATTGTTGGATTGAATAGAAAATAATTTTCGTTTATACTAATAATATTTTAAAAATCCCATGTGCAATCAAGGTAGTAAACAATATAATTACTTTAATTATCTTACTATTTTCCAGTTTATAATCCATATCAGAATACAGCCTTGTATTTGCATGTCTGTAAATTAATGCAATTTTCAGTGAATAAATTGAGGGACCAATTTTTTGTTCTCTAAAGCTGTAAAATATACGTCATTTTGCAACCACTGTCTACTTTTTGTTCCAATTACTACAGACATTTTGTTGAAGCGTCTAAATTTTTATGTAAACAATTTGAAGTTTAATTGATCTGTGTTTAATTGTCGCTGTTCTTTAAGAATGGTTTGCATATTCAAATTATGTATAGAGTCTCATCCTTTCATAATAGTTGTTGCCAAAGTAAAAGCTTTGCCCCCTTAATGTAAGAAAGCCAGTGAATTGGAAAACTAGGTTGCTGCAACACCATCTGCACATATAGGCCTCTATTTGTTGCTGTTGTTCAGATTTTCAGTTTAGAGATTAAATGGGAAATTATAGGTGCTGGATTAAGATAATTTTACAGAATTCTGCAGTTTAATAATTTGATGGGAAATAGATTAAGTGGTGATCTTTCCCTTTGGTCTTCTTGGGAGAAGTAGAATGTTACCTTGTGCCTCCTATGTTTTATCAGTTTTTCTGCTTTGTCTCAGTTTGTAGAGGGTAGTAACTTTAATGTGCCTAAATGAGTCTCTGTTATCCTTTACACAAGTCACTCCCCACACAAACATTTCTGGGGGTATGTAGAACTGTGGATATAAAATATGTGGCTATGGAGGCCATACTGTATCCTAAAATCATTACAACCGTTCTGGTTTGAAAGCTAACATGGCAGCCCAGGTTAGTACTTCAGTGGGAGACCATCAAGGAATGGCAGGTGCTTTAGGCTATTTCAGAGGAAGATACTGGCAGAACTATATCTGAGTATGCCTTACTAAAGAAAATCCAGTGAAATTAAATGAGTCTCAATAAGGCGACAGATGAATTGGAGGATTGGAGGCACAGAGACACACACAGTAACTTCAAGTACAGATTGGAGGAGAGTAAAATTTTAATATGTTGTCTGTGCCAGGATGTATTCAAATTTGCATACAAACATAAAAATGAACAGCTATTAGGTTTCAGCACAGTTGCCTCATCTGCATTTTCATATATATATTTTTAAATTAAAGTTTTCAATTTACATAAAACGGGGAGGGGGTGGTGACATAGCTAGCACAAGGCTGGCTTGGCACTGCCATCCTCAAGCCTGGAGAAGCTGCTGGTAGAGCGGAAGCCAGAGGGGAGGCGGAGCCAGGCCGCGCCAAGCCCCACGCCCCCTCCCCTCTGGCTTTGGAGCTCCCAGCAGCTTCTCCAGGCTTGAGGATGACAATGCCAAGCCAGCCTTGTGCTAGCTATGCCACCACTGGCTTGGCATTGCCATCCTCAAGCTTGAGAAGCTGTTGGGAGTGCCGAAGCCGGGAGGGGGTAGGGCTTGGCGCGGCCTGGCTCCGCCTCCCCTCTGGCTTCCGCTCTACCAGCAGCTTCTCCAGGCTTGAGGATGGCAGTGCCAAGCCAGCCTTGTGCTAGCTATGTCACCATTGGCTTGGCATTGCCATCCTCGAGCCTGGAGAAGCTGCTGGGAGAAGCGCCCCATCCTGGGATCAACCTCCTTCGGTCCTGGGATCGACTGGTCGATTGCGATCGACTTCCTGGGCAGCCCTGCCCTACACCAAAACGAAATGGCTGTGTTAAGGGGTGCCTCTGGGAAACTTGTCAGTTTTGTAGCAGTTAGGCTCATTGCACAAGAAAGTGTTGATTTCCTCCCTCTGCAACGAAGAAAAAAGACATTCGGAATATGTTAATAACAAACATCTGTCCATAATTCCAAAATACAATTGGCACAGGCTTTAGAATGTGATGTGCGGCTTGGGGCAAGAATTACGCTTCAAGAGAGAAAGGGGAAAGGGACTATTTTTTTCCTTTTCGATGACCCTTCTTGTGTTATGTAGTGCTAAAGGGCTTTGCTTTGGAACTGGTGCAAGAAGGAATAATCTGGAGAAACGGGAAACAAAACATTCTCCCACCCTCTTCAATCTAATAGAGGTGTGCATCGCCCTGATCCACTCTGCTCCATCCAAGAAACTATCAGCTGCAGGCCAATTCCTCCCCTTCTTCTTATTCCAGCGGAAATACTCAGCATTCCACAGCTCCTAGACTGAACATAGATCTTTTGGACCATCTGTAGGGGCCTATTTTGTTTTAATATATTAACTATAATCTGAAGAAATCCCAGAGCATTGATAAGACACTACCATATTTTTCTTTTCCCTACAAACTGATAGTTGTTATACCACCAAGGTTCTAAGTAAAGAGAATTACTCCTCATTTTTTAAAAAAGCATTAAATCAGGATGATGTTTAGTAGCACATCTTTATTTCTAGAGTATATTTTCAGTGAATCATGAGATATTTTCAAGAATATTTCTTCTGTTTCGTTTTCCTCTAATATATTATGAAGTTTGCTATTATGTAACTTTTAAGAATGTCATCTTTAATTCCCCTTCTGTCCCTCTCCCCCCTCCTTTGTACTCTACATGCTCTACTGCAAAAGCAGGCAGCTTGCCAGGAAACTGTGACTTCTAGAGCAGCATGGAAAGTTAAGGGTGAAACAAGCTAGTATAGCCAGAGAAACTTGATTCCAAATAGACTTCTGTAGAACAGTGATATCCAGTGACTTACTATATTAGCTGCAGATACATATTCTGTAGCACTGACTGAGGAGATATGCAGCATCTTCAGTTTTCTTTCAGGCATAGTGATCTTCTAAAGTGAAATCAGTACAAAGGAAAATTGCATATATGTAAGAATAGACAGCCTTCAGAATTAGGTAATGTGATCAGTCAAGTCGTTGAATTGGATGGCTGCAAATTTTACAAGAAGAGCGTCCAAGTGAGATGAGGTAAGACTTTAGCACTGGAATATGATAGTTTGACCTTGGATGTTAACAGTTTGCTGTTCAAATGTTCGTACTTATAAATTGAGATGTAGTGACACTAACTGTCTATTCAGTGCTTCGTTTGGGGAAGAAAATATCTGAGAACAGAAACAATTGATAGTTCTTTTTGTATTTGTCTGCTTATTTTTGTGTCCTACATTTTGTCTCACAGTCCTGTAAAAATGACATGCTAGATTTTTCATCTATATCATATTAGCAGTCTGACTATGTTATCCAAGGAAAATGTTAAGCTACATTTGATTGAAATATGATTATGATTTTTGTAATTGGTCAGCTTTTTTCTTATGAAAGGATATTACTTGCTGCTGCTGAAGGTGTTTAGAGCATTCAGTGAATATACTACAGTTCAGCCAATATTTCAAATAATATTTTATGAACACATAACATGAATGGCTTCTTGTTATTATGGCCGTGGATTTTTGAAATGTCACTGTTGCTGTATCAAATCAGCATCTAGACGAGCTGTGCACAAGTAAGAAGGGCAAGCTTCTTCTGTTCATTATCTATTTATTTGCTATTGTCCAGACGCTCATACCTGTCAGTTTTGGAATGGGCACTGCAGGAATATGCTCCAACATAAACGTATAGCAGATTGTTGACCTTACTATTTGGTCTGCTGTTGAACTGCATATTTAGACATGCATAGAGTAAACATATATTTGAACACACCTTCTTTGAAAGATTCTCTTTATTAAGCTTTGTTGGGTGATAGCATTTGAATTTAGAAACATGTCTTTCTTTCTTTCTTTCTTTCTTTCTTTCTTTCTTTCTTTCTTTCTTTCTACTATGCCGCAAGTCTTGTCTCATTCTGAATTGATTGATTGTAGGATTTATATATTGTTCCACATCAAAAAAGTTAAGAATATTGTAAAAGTCAGAACACAAATCAAAATACTTGTACCACTTAATCAAAATACTTGTACCATTTAGATATCATGGAATTGAGCCATGATTTAGAACAAAATGTGACAGAGATGAGTTGCCAAAGAGTCTAGCAATCCTTAGAATAACTCAAATCGAGATCCGAATAGCCAGATGTGAAGCCAGGCTGAAGAAGGCAGATTGTGCAAGAGGATTAGATGTAAACAACATAGGATTGCAGTGCATAGAATGACATACATACTAATGATCTGGTTAGAAAAGAGAAGACTGTAAGAGGAAAAATTAAATAAAATTGTGGAAAGACATGATATTATATTTTTCTCTCCCTCTCTTCATTTTGCATTAAACTATATTACACTGTATTAAACACATAATGCAGCATGATGACTTGGATAGAAATACTATTTTGATTATAAAATTAGATGGGGTGAGAATTTAATTTATATTTATTAGTTTCAATAAGTTATCTTAGAGCTTTACATAATGGGTTCTTCACTGAAGCATTAATAACACAGAGCTGATTTTTGTGAGTCACTTTACTTCTAAAAAAAATTGCATAATTCACTGTAGTGTAATAGGTAAATTATCCAGAGTTGGAGGCCTATTTTTATTGTTTTGTTTTTGTGCAGTGCTGTATATACTGATGGTGTTATATAAATAAACATTTTCTGGTCAATATGGTTGTTTACAGACCTGGTTAAAGTGTAGTTATTTTTATATTCATGCCTGTGTATATGAAAAATCTAGCTTGTTAGGGAACTAGGAAGTAAAAATAGTGTGGATACCTCCAGCAGTGTTTGGCATCATTATGCATATAATATCAAATAACTGGATTTGATGCAGAGATATTATTGAAATCAGTGGCATATTCTGAAGCAAATGTGCATAAAATATTACAAAAGCATAGGTCTTCACGATTTTGTCTTTTGATATTCTATTTTTGGTCACAATAGAATGCATGAGGAATAATTGCATGGTAAAATACTTACCATTGGGTTTCTTACTTTGTTTCTACAGGGTTTTTGTGAACAGAAGTCTAGCCATGGAAAAAATTAAGTGCTTTGGATTTGATATGGATTATACCTTAGCTGGTGAGTGTGTATGAATATATATATATATATATTTCATCATTGAGTATAGACTGATATGCCTCAAGGTAACAAGAGCTTTTAAAAGGAACAATAATCCTATATGAGGGGGAGCTAAGCAACTTAACACCTGCTCTGCTCTTCCTACAATTTGTCTGTTTGGGGTGAATTTTTATTTATTTATTGTTGTATCATCAGGGAACACGTGTTCATGTACGTGCACCCTCACACACAAGGATATATTTCAAATTCTTAAAAATAATATTAGCATATTTGCTCCCACATTGTCACTTACCACTATTTATTTATTTATTTATTCGTTCGACTTAATATACCGCTCTCTCTGGAGCCCAGAGCGGTTTACAGAGTTAAAAACAGATAACCACATAAAATGCAATAAAACCAGATAAAACCCCCAGTTAAATTCCAGCAGAACTGCAATGGCAGTAGGAATATGCTGACAGCGACACAACAGGATGCTGATAACACGGCATTGGTTATGGACCAAATGCCTGTCTGAATAGCCAGGTCTTTATGGCTCTACGGAACGGCATTAAGTCCCGGATGGCTCGCAGCTCTTCGGGGAGGGGTTTCCTTTATAATGGCCAACCTTTAAAATGGCTAACATTTGCAAATTAATTTCCTTTACAGATTAATTATTAAGATTCCCGTTTCTCTGTTTAAAACCTGTACATCCTATCCCTCTTTTTAAGTTGATATTATTACTAGAATTGTTGTCTGTTGTTTTTATTATTTGGTAGTCACTGTTGCAATACATGTTGATTGTGGTCTGTTTCTTTTTGGGACAGTTTTGTCTTTGCTCAACTTCTCATCTTTTTTATGTCATCTTTTTATGTGAGTTGAAATATCAGATTGTAATTGTTGGCGTAGAGAGGCTACTCATTAGGTAATGGGTTTTATCTTGGGTCAGTCTTCTCTGCTCATACTTTCCATGTATGAATTACTCCCTCTACTACTATCACTTCTTGACCCTTTTCTTATGTTACACACTCTACTAAAACTGACAGTCATTTATGGTGAAAAGAGATACAGAATTCCCAACCATTGATTCTAGAAAAGGAAAATAAAATAAAATAACGGATGCCAACCAAGCAATGTCCCCAAAGTTGCTCCTAGACCTCTCCTTCAGCAGTACCTTTCTGTCCTGGCACCACCTTTATGCCAAAATATTGTAAGGTAAAGGTTTCCCTTGACATTAAATCTAGTTGTGCCCGACTCTGGGGGGTGGTGCTTATCTCCATTTCTAAGCCAAAAAGCCAGCGTTGTCCATAGACACTTCTAAGGTCATGTGGCCAGCATGACTGCATGGAGTACCCTTACCTTCTCCCCAAGGCGGTACCTATTGATCTACTCATATTTGCACATTTTCGAACAGCTAGGTTGTCAGAAGCTGGGCCTAACAGTGGGAGCTCACCCCACTCCCCAGATTCGAACTGCCAACCTTTCGGTCAACAAGCTCAGTAGCTCAGGAATTTAACCTGCTGTGCCACCAGGGCCCCCCAAATATTGTGTGTACACACGCATGCACACACATATATATGTTCAAGTTGTATAATTCATGCAAGTGAAATTATTTTGCTTTTTGTTGTCATAGGACTAAAATTAACTTGGCATGGGGGGTACATAGATGTCATGATGCATTACATTGCTAATTTGACCTAGTCTGTACAAACTAAAATGAAAAATTATAGAAACAGCTTTGATTTAAAATGAAAGATATAGAAGCCAAGCAATCTTAAACACTATTCCTTTTTTAATGTTGTGTGGTGCTATTGCACATTCGATACATGATCCTGTTTTAAAGGGATTACATTCAGTTACATTAATTATAGTCACTTGCATATCTTCCAAATGAATTAAGCAACAGCTTCTGAAAGCCTTGGAGGGAAAAGTGAACTCAGGTCAGTTCTGTGGTTAGATACACACAATTGTATCATTAGGCTGCATGTATTACATAACTGCTCTTGTAATACCCCCTATCTTTTCTTGGCTCTTTTTAATTTTTACAAGATAACAAGAAGTTACTATAATAAATGCTTAATTATTTTTTCTACTGTATGGTAGTATTTCTGTTAAAATTAAGAAGAAATCCAAAAAGATTGCAAGATATTTGTGGTGTCTTCTGTTTTGTGACTGTATGCTACTCTTGTATAAAGAATAACTGCAGTTATTCGAACATATTAAGGAAAAATTGTTGGAAAACATTCTGTTCTGGTTTCATATTGTATTCCTCTTGTAGCAGTAAATGTATTGTTCTCTTAGTTGAGAGAGAGCATGTTAATTTATTTTTAAAGCTAAATAATTCATTCTGTAAGAAAATAAAGTTTGGTTTCAAAACCAGATGTGTAATAGCAGTGCCCCTCAAAGATTAAGATAAAAGGTTAAATATAATAGGAATATAAAAGGAAAAATATTGTATAAAAATAAAGCATCTAAGTAATTCATTGCATTGTTTTACCTATTTTTTCTTTCTGTTTGTTTTTATTTTTGAGTTGTTCTACACTTTGGAGAAATGGGGAAGAGTTTAAGCCCAGTATTATGCCATTCCCCTAACTAAATTTGTTTCTCCTGGCAAACAACATTTCCGTAAGTTGCAAGGGGCATGACTTTCACCTTTCTAGATCCTATTACTTTCTGTCCCACACTCATCTCTATATATAATTTTGACACGGTCGTGCATTGACGATCATAGACAACGCAACCATACAACGCAGAAGCACTAAAATCGACAGCCTACACAACCATACAATAAGGTACCTAAAGGGCACAAAAAATCGGCCCTACATACCTCACAACCCCGACAAACACCACTCCTCAAAAACGGCCAACGGAACTCCCACCCCGGCCTCTAGGCAGCCAGCGCGAAAGTTTAGAACGTTCGCACTTGCCAGCAGAAACAACAAACCTCCCTCCCGGCGCACATGGCGCCCAAGCCCGAACACACACACTTCCCCACAGAAGCGCCCGCCAGAAAACCAGCCCAAAAGACACCCTCCCTGCCTTCCCAGTACAAAACAAAACCCACTCCCATCCCTTCCCACGAACCCCAAAGCGGATCATAGCCTCGGTGGCTGCGATCCCGCTCTCCTCGCTGCTCTTTCCTCCTCCTCCGGCTTCTCAGGATCGGGCCCTGGCGGCAACGGAGGCGGCGTGGAGGAGGCAGAGGAGGAGGAAAGGGTCGCGGGGGGGGGGGGTGTGGATCGTAGGCTCTGTGCATGGCTGCGATCCTGCTGTTTTCGCTGCTCTTTCCTCCTCCTCCGGCTCCTCCTCCTCTTCCTCACCACCTCCGTTGCTGGCAGGGCCCGATCCCACGGGAGGTGGGCGGGAGGGAAGCAAAGCCGGCGAAGAGGAGGAGAAGCCTGAGGAGGAGGAAAGAGCAGCGAAAACAGCAGGATCGCAGCCATGCACAGAGCCTAAGATCCACCCCCCCGACCCTTTCCTCCTCTGCCTCCTCCACGCCGCCTCCGTTGCCGCCAGGGCCCGGGCACCCCTCTCTCCTGCACGCCCCGCCCTCCTTCCTTGCGGGGAAAAAGCTCCACCTGGATCGGGCCCGGGCAACGGAGGCGGCGTGGAGCCACAGAGAGTGAGGGTGAGTGATAGAGAGAGAGAGAAAGAGAGAGAGAGAGAGGAGCAGAGAGAGAGAAGAGAGAGAGAACAGAGATAGAGAGAGAGAGAGAGAGAGCGCCTCCCTCGGGGGCCCGGGCACCTGCCTCCCTGTCCGCAGCAGAGAGAGAGAGAAAGAAGACAAGAGAGAGAGAAGAGAGAGAGAAAAGAGAAAGAAGAGAGAGAAAGACAGAGAGCGCCTCCCTCGGGGGCCCGGCCACCTGCCTCCCTCCCCGCAGCAGAGAGAGAGAGAGAGAGAGAGAGAGAGAGAGAGAGAGAGAGAGCGCCTCCCTCGGGGGCCCGGACACCTGCCTCCCTCCCCGCAGCAGAGAGAGAGAGAGAGAGAGAGAAAGAGAAGAGAGAGAGAGAAGAGAGAGAAAGAGAGAGAGCGCCTCCCTCGGGGGCCCGGACACCTGCCTCCCTCCCCGCAGCAGAGAGAGAGAGAGAGAGAAAGAAAGACAAGAGAGAGAGAAAAGAGAGAAAAGAGAAAGAAGAGAGAGAAAGAGAGAGAGCGCCTCCCTCGGGGGCCCGGACACCTGCCTCCCTCCCCACAGCAGAGAGAGAGAGAAAGACAAGAGAGAGAGAGAAGAGAGAGAAAGAGAAGAGAGAGAAAGAAGAGAGAGAGAGAAAGAAGAGAGAAAGAGAGAACGCCTCCCTCGGGGGCCCGGGCACCTGCCTCCCTCCCCACAGCAGAGAGAGAGAGAGAAAGAAAGACAAGAGAGAGAGAAGAGAGAGAGAGAGAGAAAGAGAAGAGAGAGAAAGAAGAGAGAGATAGAAAGAGAAGAGAGAGAAAGAAGAGAGAAAGAGAGAACGCCTCCCTCGGGGGCCCGGGCACCTGCCTCCCTCCCCACAGCAGAGAGAGAGAGAGAGAGAGAAAGACAAGAGAGAGAGAGAGAGAGAGAGAGAGAGAGAGAGAGAAAGAGAAGAGAGAGAAAGAGAGAGAGCGCCTCCCTCGGGGGCCCGGCCACCTGCCTCCCTCCCCGCAACATGGTGCTGCCGCCATCGCTCCCCCTTCGCCACTTCCCAGCCACAGGGTGGGCCGAAGAGCGAGCTTCGCAGGGAAGAGGGCTGCGGTGGAGAACGGTGCTCTGGTCGCCCAGCGTCCTACGCGCCCCGCCCCTTATTGGGAGAGAGGGGGGGGAATGATAGAGAGAAAGAGAAAGGGAGTAATATAGAGAGAGGGGAGGAGTGAGAGAGAGAGAGAGAGAGAGAGAGGAGAGAGAGGGGGGAATTAGAGAGAGAAACGGAGTGAGAGAGAGAGAAAGGGAGTGACAGAGAGAGGGAGGAGTGACAGAGAGAGAGAAACGGAGTGATTGAGAGAGAGGGGGAGTGATAGAGAGAGAGGGGAAGTGAGAGAGAGAAAAAAACAGTGATAGAGAGAGGGAGAGGAGGGGGCAGTCATACATAGAGAGAGAGTGAGAGAGGGGGAGTGAGAGAGAGAGAAAGGGAATACTAGAGAGAGAGAGAGAGAAGAGGGGGCAGAGATAGAGAGACAGAGAGAGAGGGGGGAGTGAGAGAGGGGGGAGAAAGAGAGAGAGAGAGATAGTGAGTGATAGAGATTGAGTGATACAGACACAGTGACAAGAGAGAGAGAGACAGAGAAATACAGGGACTGATAGAGAGAGAGAGTGAGTGAGAGAGAGAGACAGAATGGTACAGAAAAATAGAGAGAGACAGAGACAGCGAGTGATGCAGAGTGTGATGGAGAGTAATATGCAGAGAGACAGTGATAGATAGGGATAGGGATAGATAGATAGATAGATAGATAGAGAGGTGATAGAGAGACAGAAAAATAGAGAGAGACAGAGAGACACAGACAGATAAGAGACATGGCACAGCAACGCGTGCCGGGTTCAGCTAGTAACTGTATAAATATGCTTTATACCAGAGACTGTAATACCACTTAGTAGTGCATCCAAAAGAGTAGGTTCCATTCATGAAAGTTCATGCAAAAATAAAAACCAGTTTGTCTTAAAGATGCAGACACATTTCTTTTTTCTCTCCTACCGTACGTTCTGCTTTTTATCATACATTCTCATGGATTTTTAAATAAAATTTGATAAATTCTTATCAAAATGGAACTAAATCAAAATCCACACCTATACCTAGTGCTTACCCTTCCATGGGACTGTTTTATTTGATGTCTAATTTGGTCTCAAGTGATGGTTAAACAGGAAAACATGGGGACTGTTTTTGCAATTTATTTTTGTGCTTAAAAAACCTTGGTGAAAAGTTTTACAAGTACTGAGTTCATGATTAAACTTAGATAATTTTATATGGAAGGTTGTTGCTGTATATAAATAGCACTCTTGCCTCTTTGGGATGGGTGCTATGAAAAGGTTTAATTAGGAAGAGATTGTATCAAGATATAGTTGGTGTATTAAAAATTAATCTTGCTTTGTGAGTCGGTGCCTGATTATGTTACATGTGCCTTAATGTTTCCAATGCTTTGTCTTATGTGGACCTGAATTGTTGGAATTATCCCGTTACTTTGTTATTTGAGTTTTTTAATATTTCCAAAGTACCGTATATTTCGCCGTACTAGACGACTTTTTGACCCTGGAAAATCCTCACAGGAGTTAGGGGTCGTCTTATATTCTGGGTATAAAAGTTGAGCTATATTCAAGTCTTCCAGGTGGCTTCTTCTTCTCCTCCTTTCCATCACCCAGTGGCTCCCAGCCTTGCGTGGCCGCCACCGCCACCACACTGTCAGCTGAGGTGGGCATGGAGTGGAGGAGCCCCTCGTGGAGACTGAAGCTGGAAACGGGAGCCTGAGGAGCCAAGCAGCACCGGAGGAGTGCAGCAGCAGCTACATTATATGAGTCTACATTGACCATATAATGTGGTTTTACACTGCATTGTCTGGCAGTGTTGATGGCACCAGGGTTTCCTCTCTGAAACTTTCCCAAAGGAAGCGACATCCCCACTTTGGCAAGCTACTCTTCTCAATCCTGGTCGCACAAGCCCCAGAAGAATACTCAAACAACAAAACCACCCCTTCTTTCAGACACAAACAATATTTAAAGGGGCCATGCTTACTCTGCGTCCTGACCAAGCACCTCTGTCTTTCTGCACCCTGGCCCTTTAAGGAAAACTTTGCCAGACTTGGAGGTTGATTGCATACGTCCTCCGTTCACCCGTCTTTTCCAACCAGCCTTTGGAGGTGGGAGTTTTTGGTGAGATGGGGAGACTGTATGTAGGAGAGGAGTGAGGGCTGCTCTCTCAGGCTTCCCTTGGCACCTCTCTTTCTCTTTCATGGTCACTGTGGATTCACACATTAGATATTTAATCCCTGCGCCAGCAGCCAATCGGAACCTTTCAATATAAAAGTCTAAGACA